>JANHFM010006058.1:0-15392 GCA_032468115.1 Grayia smithii | reverse complement strand
AAGTACCCTGGGCCCATGCCATGTAGGGCTTTATAGGTTAATACCAGCACCTTGAAGCGGATCCGGAGAACTACTGGCAGCCAGTGCAGTCCGCGCAGGAGAGGTGTCACACGGGAGTAACGGGAAGCCCCCGTAACTACCCGTGTGGCCGCATTCTGAACTAACTGGAGCCTCCGGGTACACCTCCAGGGCAGCCCCATGTAGAGGGAGTTGCAGTAGTCTGGGCACAAGATGACCAGTGCTTGAGTGACTGTGCGAACGGCATCTGGATCCAGAAACGGGTGCAACTGTCACACCAGGCGAACTTGGGCGAAGGCCCCCCTGGTCACGGCTGTCACCTGATCTTCTAAAGACAGCCGTGAATCGAGGAGGACTCCCAAGTTGCGAACCCTATCCGAGGGAGCAAGAAGTTCCCCTCCCATCCTAAAGGGTGGGGGCTCCAGATCCCCGGATGCCGGAAGCCACAGCCACTTGGGCTTGGAGGGGTTGCGTTTAAGCCTGTTTCTACTCATCCAGACCCGTACCGCCTCCAGGCAACGGGACATCACAGAAAGGGCATAATAATGGAGAATTATGGTGGAGAACCCATAGATGTATTTTCAAGAGGCAACTGTATTCTTGAAAATGAATCCCAATCATTTTCATGGTGAAGAACTGTGTATACTCATTTGGGACATAACTACCTTTTCCTTATTTAAGCCAACCATCTATATTGTCTGCCTGCTTGTACGTCCTCATTCCTTCTCAGACAGACTTGATCACACTTGATACAAGTAATGGCAAATACACAATGATGCCTTTTGGTTTGGTTAATTGTAGAGTGATTGATTATCTTTATGCCATCGAGTCATTATTTATTGCCTTACTGACTGTAGAGATAGATTTTCTCCTTGACCATCAATCCCTAATCTGGTCTTCCAAGTCTTCCAATGGTACTCTTATCACCACTGTCTCTAAGTCTAGCCACCTTGCTGTTTTTTCTTTTTCTTTTTTGAAAGAAATTCCATTTTGATACAAAATGGAATTTAGCAATTGTTCACATTCAAGGATCAAGTTTGCAATGGTGAAGTATAGAGGGGGAAATATCTTTACTGCTGCTTGAATTTAAAGACATAGTCAAATGGGATTAAAGTATCCTTTTTGACAGTGTGCAAATTGACTTTTTCCTCATATATTAATGCAATGCTAATTATTGCAGCTATTAGTACTTTATTAGTATTTTATTTATAAACTCTATTTTATTTTATTATCAACATGCCTGCATAAATGTTCATTGAGTATTCTAGCTACCCAACCCATGAAGAATAAAAGATAAAATATTAATGAAACCAGTTCCCTCAGTAACAGTACCCCATGAATTTCTAAAACTATATTTGAGTGTTAATTAGCAGGATTACTGATAGATTGTTGTTGTAGTGAGACAGAGATGCTAATTTTTTTTGCAAGAATTATTTCATTTCAGTGTATTTTATCTTCTTTAGATTTGTTGTGTTATTCCAGAATTCCAAAATTAGTATTTTCCCACACTGTAGATCTTTTAACATGAAAGTACAAGAATATCACTGTGTATGAACTCATTTTATTTATGCAGAATAAACATTTCTTAGGCTTTAATTGGAATTACTCTAGTATACTGTTTATTACTACTGACCTTTGTTGACCTGAAACCAATAACTATCTTGCATCATGTTCTGTTATTTCATTTTCCCAACATTTCATTTTTTTTTCTTTTCAGAGAATGTCCTTAACACCAAACCATTGTTCATTCATTTTCGCACACATCATTTACTTTTACTACTTTATATAGCTAACCATCTCACGTATGTTCTCCCCCACCAACCCCGTGTCAAAAGGGTTTTGAATTACATCATGGAAAGCTTAATCAGCACTTAATTAATCAAACACTGCACATAGAGACTGAAAAAGGGGGGGGGGGATAGCCTCTGTAGAAAAACAAATTTTGGACAGTTTGGAGAGTTTATGAATATTTTTGGATGTATGCCTATTATGATATGCCTATTTGCAGAATTGTTCCATTTAAGTTCACTGGAAGCAGTAGATCATTCTGGAATTGAAGAAATAGGGGAAAAATACAGCTGGTGGAATTGTTTTTTCCTGTGACTTGCTGCAAGAAAAGTTGTGAAGCTTTTTTCTTTTTCAAAAAAGAATATATCGATATATATATATATATAACCATTATTTTCAGAGAGGGTAAATAAATAAGCCAGCTATTCATCGGGGGCAACGTTCCTTCCTTTCTAGAAGCATGTGTGGAAGGAAGAAGCAGCAGCTTTAAATCCTCTGGATATAATACCCCATGTAGAGTACCCTGTTTACACTTTCCCTCATAAGTTATAGAACCTATGACCATCACAGAGAAACTTTAGTAAGATTTCAGACTTACCTCTCCATTAGAAGGGAGAACCAGTAGCTAATCTTACAATGCTTAAGAAGTTATGCCCTTATTCTTATCAATGAAATGATTATAGCCTTGCTCCTGTTGCAAACAAAATAGAAAAAAGCAGGTGGGGAAAAACCTATATAGACAGGCAGCTTAGTTTTTTTTTCATATATAGATCAATTTATAAAGTTGGTAGTTTTTTAGAGGGAGGGAGACTTAAAGAAGCTAATTGCTGAGTAATATATATTTGGCCTGAATGGCAAAATAAATAATTAATGGTATTGCCTTTGTAAATTTAGCTTTTCTGATATAAATTAACATAATTAAGTGAGCAACGCTACAGTATGCATTTTTACTAACCAAATTTAAATCAAGCAATTAAGCGTTAGGTTTCCATATCTAATGGGCTGAGCTCAAGTTGATGCTGACTGTGTAGTTGTATATTTGTCTTTTCTTTATTAGAAGAACAGGAAACAAAGCACTCTGCGATAAATCTTACCCTTAATTATGCTATGAATGGGTGATAGATTAGTTTAAATATTTGACTCACAATTCTGTGTAATAAATCATTATATGGTAAGCTTTTTCTAAAGTGTTTTCAGCATAATATTTATTTACTTATTTATTTATTTGTTTGTTTGTTTACTTATTTACTTAACATCTTCATCTGTTCTTCAGAGATATGTCTCTTCTTCCCAGGAATTTCACCTGCTTCAACTGAAAATGTTTTATAAAGAATGAGTTTGGAAGGGTTCACATATTGCCTTGCTCATGAAAAATCACTTCCTTTTGCCATCCAACTAAACATGGGGAGTTATTCAGGAGTATTATCACTCCAGGCTTTATATAATATGCCATAAAGTAGGCATACACCATTTTTTTCAGTGCTAAAGAGAAAAAGCTACTTTGTGGAATATTGTATTGAATGCCCTCCAGTGATTTCATGGCTAAGATAAAATAGAAACCATTACTTACCAAGCTCACAACATTTTTTTGTTTCTTTAAGACAATGCCAGTCATATAATACTGGTTGTATCAGGCAGTAGATACTTCTGAGGTCCATTTATCTGATAGTTAAATTACATTTTAGTTATCTTGCTTGGGGGCTGGAAATCTTTGAAAGGATGCTTTGGTTGGATGGGGGCTTAAATAAAGCATTTCCTCAAAGCTATTGTTCAAACCAGGATGTTCCCTTCACTCCAAAGAACAATGCAAGGGCAGCCATATTGTTCAATATTGGCTTGCTTGGAAACACTTCAACCAGTACTGAGCAAAAAGACTGAAAGAGCCTTTTCTCACAATTCTCCAACCCAAAATGATTTGTAGTACTGATGCACATGACTGTCGAAGAAAATCACATTGCCTCTTTGCTTCAGCTAAGAGAATCATGTTTCCTGGAGGGCATCACTATCTTTGTCAAAGAAAATGTAAGCTACTTTTCAAAAGCTTAATGTCAGTCATAGTAACAATGAACTGTGCAATTTGAGTGCATATCACTTTGAAAAGAAAACAAGTTTGCTGAAAAATAAGGAAAATTATTTCTTTAAACATTTTTTTTTGTTTGCCCTTGTCATAGAGATAGACAAATTGGCTCTTAGCCACATTCAAAATCAGGCTGAGTACAGAGTCCACCCCATCTTCTTCTCAGAAAAGGAAAAGGCTGATCTTTTTTAAAAAAGAGACAGAACTCAGAAAGAAGTTGTGGACCAAGAAAGTATCACAACCTTTGATTAAAGACTAGAATGTCCGAGAAGTGGATAACCAAGTAGATTGGAAGGGAAAGGCCTCCAGAAATAACTCTTCCACCTTAGTTTGACTTGTCCATGGCAAATTCCCAGGAGAATATGTTAGTTCAGGAAAAACAGGGTATTAGACTATAGATACTGTTTCTCTGTGATGATGCTGTGCTTTGGAATACCCTGTAGTTGTGAAATTCAAGTAGCCCTTCCTTTATTAGATTTTTGAGAAGTTATTAAAAACAACTATTTAAGAATCCTTTGAATGCATCTATCTCATTATTTCTTATTTGATTGCTTAAAATGTGTTTTTTAGGCTATGAATTTTGTTTTTGACTATTTGTTTCATTTCAAATTTCAAATTGTACTACATCAAGAGTCCACTGATTATGTTGGGTTAAATCAAATAAATAAAGATTACTAATTAGGTAGCAACAGGTAGAAGTCTAGTAGGAATTTATGATAGTCCCTTGATGTTTTTTTCTCCTGTGTTATGTTTATTATTTTCTTTTCTTCTGACTGAGTTACAGAACTGAGTGTTTAAACTTCAGCCTTCCATCAGGCTGCATGTGAAGATAATGATTAGAGTTTCTTATCATCAGTAATATTATTTGAAACTTCTACTGTCCTTAGATAACAGAGTTTCTTATCAGCTGTAATATTATTTGAAACTTCTGCTTAGTCCTTTTTTATGAAATTGGCAAAGAATGACCTGTGGTAGCAAATCAGTGACATCCTGTGGTGTACCTGAAACCTAGCAATTTCTGTTTTGATTCAAAATGAATCTTCCTTTTCCTTGTAAATCTACATGTTTAATGTAAAGCTTTTTATAGTTATATTTTTATTAACCATTTTTAAGAAAACGGAAAGAAAAAAACAAAATAAAGTTGACTATTGGAAAGTTTATAGCCAACATAGAATTAGGTTAAAATTTTTATTATTTCAAGTGCTATATTGTTTTAAAAACTACAAATATTTTTAATAACTGAGGACTATATGTCTATCAGTTTTACTTGTTTGTTTATTATTTGATTTTTATGATGCTCATAACATGACTCTGGGTGGCTTATAAAACAGGTTATAAAACAAAAAAAATAATAAAATATATTAAAATATTAAAAATATGCCGATTAATTTTTTTAAACTACACAAAAACCAAAATTAAGAGATGGATGGCAGGGGATGAGATGAGATGTTCTTACCCCATTAACCACCTCCAGAAATTAATATTCCTTTTGGGCCTCAAGCCCAATACCCTTTTGGAAGGCTAAGTAGCTGGAGCAGTTCTCACTTCCAGTGGTAGAGCAAGCCACAAGATCAAGGCCACAGCAAAAAAAAAATGCTCTTTTCTTGACCTGCTGGAATTCCTTAGCAGATGGGATGTGTAGCATCCCTTAAGATGTGTAGCATCTTATGTTGGCTCGAGTGGGGTGGACTAGTCCCATTGGGGAGAGACACCCCCTCAGGTACCCTAGACCCAAGTCATATAGGGCTTTAATTGGATCCAGAAACAAACTGATAACAAATGCAGCTCATACAGTAGCAGTGTTATGTGTGCAACTAGGGTTCTAGAATGGTGAGCACTGCTGCATTCTGGACCAGCTGTAGCTCCTGAATACTATTCAATGATAGCCTCATGTAGACCTCATTGCAGTAACACAGCTGAGAGATGAGTAGGGCAAGAGTGATCATGACCTGGGTTTCACAATTAGGGGTACAACTGGAGCACAACACAAAGTTGCACAAAAGTCCTCCTAGCCACCTGCTCTTTGAGCAGGAGTTGTGCACCAGTTCTCTCGGGGGTAGTACAACCCCATCCAGAACTAATGATGATAAACAACTAGATCTTTAGGTCCTTTGCATCCACATCTTGCATCTGTCTTGCCTGGGTTCAGCTGTTGTACTCCATCCAGACCCTGAGAGCTTCCAGGCATTATGAAAAACAACCCCAGAATCGTTGGATCACCAGAGTTGGATATATAAAACTGAGTGTCATCAGCATATTGATCATATTTCAACCCATGGTGTCAAATGAACTCACCTACATTTAGAATTATGGTCATTTCTATTCAGGCAACTAACTTTTAAGTTAATAGAAACCCAGATTCTACATTTATTAGACCATATATTTTTTTTACTTGTCTCTGTCTGTCATTTAATACCTTGTTTTCAATTTTTATTGTACTCATTTAGTATAGAAAATTAAGTCTTGCTGCAGTGTTCATTTTAATAATGCATTTCTTCCTATCCCACACGGTTTTAAATTTTCTTCATATTCATGATGTTTTTCCACATGTGAATACTTTTTTTAAAGTAAGTGTTTGTTCATTTTGTCAAGTAAATTCCCAGCTATTGCATTGGTATTGTTTGTTTTTCGTTTATTCAGCAGTGGCATTAAACCCTATTTTTTAATTCATTTTTTTTTATTTTCTACTTCAATTAAGTGCCATGTCAACATCTGAGTTTCATCTTTATTGATCCAATATCCCTGAACCATATTACTATATTTATTCTATCAAATACTAATAAGTATTTTGGCTGAATAAATGGTTAAATACAGAATCAGCAGCATATAATTTCAGTCTATGTTCTTGAATTACTAATTTAATTCCTGACATCTTTTTGCTAATGCCAGTAAAAGCCCGGAGAAGAGGGGCATTATAGTCCAATTTTTGTGAAAAGGAAACTATTATGATCTTGTCTTCATGTTCTTTATGATTATTCTGTATCAATACAAAAAAGTCAGACACAATGCATATTCTTCAGAGATGTAAGAATAAAAGACTATTCCAAATTATCAAAAGCTTACTCCTCTTTAAGAAAGATCAGTTATCTTCCTGTTACTCTGATTATAAAATCAATAGCATTCAAGATGTACGTGATAATGTCCTTCATGTGTTTCTTTCAGTATGGTTACAATGCATTAATTCAGGTTAAAAAACCAGAATTATTGCCATAAAAGCTAGTACTCCACTTTCAAAAAAGAAATAGATATGAATGGATGGGCAAGTAATTTCCCTCCTTGTAGATTAAAGACACATAGGGAATCCCTTACCTAGAGTTTTCATCTTTTAAGGAAAATAGAAATAATGTGAAAAGGAAATATAAAAAATAAACAGAAAAAAAAACACCAAATTAGATGTCAAAACAAACAACCAAAATTGCAAAGAAGAGAAATTTAAAGCTAAGAAAAACGAAAATCTCACCAAGGAATTTAACAAAGAATTTCAGAGAATTGTTAGAAGAAGCAAGAAACACTATTACATTAACATCTGTAAATACTGACCATCAGACAATAAATCTAATCCTAATCTAATCATTTCTGGAGAATTTATAGAAAACTTTCCACTAGTATGTGTGTCTTGTTAGTAACTCTTTTTTATTACAAGATTTATCCTTGCTTCATTCCACAATCACAAAGAATCTTTATATATATTCACTCATAGTTTGTTTTAAACTGCTTCATATCCATTTCACTTACATAAACATGTCTAAATATGTACACTGTTTCTCTTTTTTACTGATGAATGTTATTTTTATTGATCAATGATTGACATGAGGTGGCAGAAAAGTCCTCAGTTATGACAATTTTGACTTATTGATTGATTTTGTGCCTTCAGGTTGATGTGATCCCTTAGAAACCACATAAATAGATTCTTTCCAGGAAGGTCTGTCTCCAACTTGGCCATTCAAGTCTTCTAACAGTGTACCCATTGCCATTATAACCAGTGGTGGGTTGCTCCCGGTTCGATCCGGTTCTATAGAATAGGTAGCGGTGATGCTGTGATGTCACCGAACCGGTTCTATACTACCGGACCGAAGGCTCCCCCCATGCCCATACTTACCTGTCCCTGTGCGCAGTGCGCAGAGTGTGCTTACGCGCAGGTGCAGGAAGCCTTTTTTTGCTCAAAAAAGCTTCTGCGCATGCGCAGGAGCGCCCGTTCAGCGCGCGTGCACAAAGCATGCACACATGCCGAACACGCGCTCTGCGCGCGCTGACCACACACAAAGCACCTGCACCTACAGAACAGGTAGGAAAGGTAAGTAGAACCCACCCCTGATTATAACTGAGTCCATCCACCTTTTTTTCTTTTCTTTTCTTTTTTAAATTCATGTATTTTTTTTTTTAATCCCATTTATATCTCGCCCTTCTCTGGAGACTCAGGGTGGCTTACAATTAAGCACAAGCCAATGTGCTTAGGAAATCCCTTCATTCTTTGTATGTGCCTGCTTTTTAGGGCTTTTGCCCCCCAAAGCGGCATTTTTACAAAGTCAGTTCATTGCCCCCAACAATCTGGGTCCATGTATTGACTTGCTGTTGGTCATCCTCTTTTTCTCTTTCCTTCTACCTTTCCCAGCATTAGTTTTCTCCTAGGGCTTTGCATACTATATCCAAGATATAATGACCTTTTGTGATTTGAATGAGACCTTCAGACTGATTTTGTCCATTTGTTTCTGTTTTCTTAGTTATCTGTAGTATCTGCAGAAGTTTTATTTAACACCAAAGCTCAAAAGCTTCAGTCTTATTTCTTCAAAGTCCAACTTTCATTTCCATAGAGTCTCACAGGAAAATTTTTGCTTTTCTACTCTTTGTAATTATATAAAAATGATGACATTTAAATATCTTTTCCAGGTCCTTCATCACTACTCTACAGTGATAGAGTCTACAGCAGGGGTGGGTTCTACTTACCTTTAGTACCGGTTCTCTTCCTGCACGCGCCTTGTACATGATCGGCGCGCACGTGCACCGAATGCATGCTCCGCGCATGCGCACTAAGTTTTTTTAGGAAAAAAACTCAAAAAAAGCGCTCTGTGCATGCTCAGAGTGCTTGTTTTAAGGTTTTTTCTGGAAAAATCGTAAGTATGGGCACGTGGGTGGGTGCAGGTGGGCCCGGCTCCCGGCTGCGGAGAACTGGTTTGGTGACATCACAACGTCACTGCTACTGATCGCGTGAACCAGGCCAAATTGGGGGCAACCTACCACTGGTCTACAGCCTATTTCTTGACTTCCTGTTACTTTATACCACTTCAATACCTTTATTGTCAATTCTATTGATTTTTGTTCTATCTTTTGCCATTCGTTTGGTCTCCTTTAGATTCAGTTCTAGCTCCCTTTTTCAGGTTAGATAATACTGAACACCAAACTGACTGATAAGAACATTCAGCGGTTTAAGGTAGATGTGAAATAGGAAAGGGGGGAAAAAACATTTCTCAAACTTTTTCAGGGCACAGAACTTTATAGTTAAGGGGAGAAACATTCTTAGAATCCTCTGCCTGTATTTTAGCCAGTGATGATTCACGAGCACAGCCACCTCTCATCCTTGTCATCCTTCAAATGTCATGAAATAGAAATTGGCAACCCTTGCTATGAGATCAGTAAATGGGCACCAGTCACTTAATTATCAATCAGTCTTCTGAAACTGAGGGCTAAGAAGAATGGAACAATCTGAGAGTCCTGGAAACAAGTGGGGGAAATGCAACCAAAAGAACAATGGAAAGATCTTTTTGACTGAATTAGAATCAATAGAGTACAATGTAGAAGGCAGAGATAGAATCTATCTCTATATTATACATAGCCAACTTGAGACAATGAAAAGACACTGAAAACGAATACAACAAAGAATGAAGGAGAAGGACTCACATATACCCAGAATAGAAGAATGGCTGGTGAGATTAATGGAGTTGGCGGAGAGGGCAAAACTACATTGATTAAAGAAAATACTTTATCTAACTTGGTTTCTGTTTGGAAACCACTCTTGGATTTTTTTTATTGAAACTGAAAGAAATGAAATTTTAATCTTGGGTATTTATAATTAGACTTGTTTATAATAAAAGGATTATTGTTTGTTATGGTTTATTGTGGTTCAATATTGTGGCTCACTGATTTTTATCTGTATGGAAGAAAGTTAAAAATTACTTCTTTCTAAAGTTTTTCCCCCTCTTTTGTCTGAAATCCCCAATATTGCTTTTCTTTCTTTTTTTTTGCATTTTATACTTTTTT
The DNA here is from genome assembly GCA_032468115.1 of Grayia smithii. Classification (NCBI taxonomy): domain Eukaryota; kingdom Metazoa; phylum Chordata; class Lepidosauria; order Squamata; family Grayiidae; genus Grayia; species Grayia smithii. Next base: position 5,254 of record JANHFM010006058.1, on the reverse strand, counting down.
TGAAATTTAGTAAAGTTTTGTGGAAAGAAATAAAGGATGAATGAGAGTGTTAACCAGGTGGATAATTTAGTTCACCAGGTGAACTGTCTGGATAATTCTGAGAGTTGAAGTCTAGACATCTTAAAATTGATACATTTAAAAAACACAGATATAAGGTATTAAAAGAGGAAAGTGTGTAGATAAAGGAAGAAGAAAAAAGTATCAGGTGGAGAAATGATGTCAGGGTAGACTTCTATATTGTATTGTATTTTACTCTTTCTGAATTTATTGTATTTTCTCTGAATGATATTATGAAGGAAGAAGATACTTAAAAACAGTGCAGAAGATACAGTGGAAATAATAAGCAAAATTCATCACTTTATTACATAATTCTTCTTCCCAAGCTCACAACTGAAAGAGTGGTGGTGCATATTTTCATTTCAGTGGTTGATTGTTCCAATATATAATCAAAGTCAGAAAAGCTCATTAGGAGTCCTGGCCTGGGACTAAATAATAGCTGGAAAGAAAGCCTGCTTTGCCTCTTACATAAAAATATCATTCCCTTATTTTTCCTTGGGTGGCTGAAAATGCAACCCTCTGGTTTCTTACTATCAGAAATTTTGGAAAAATTAGTATCCTTCTCTGTTTTACCTGCACTGCCCTAGTGGGTGAAAAATGAGAACAAAACACTAAATTGCAAGGCACAGTGGAATACAGAAAACATAATTGCGAACATTTTTTTCCCCCAAATTTGAAGCAGTGGTTTTAGATCTGGAATTCGATAATGTTTAGCTAGTTTGATTAGGCTTCATGTTCAGAAGAAAATGATTCAATTCTAATTTGGGATGCAGAAGACGACTTATTTTAAAATAAAAACCATTGGCAATTGAATATTGGGGAAATGAAATATTTCTAGGACTGCAACATTACAGCATCATCCAAATTTGTCTGGATAATCTTTGCCTTGTTAATGTGAGGCGACATTCCATTTTATTGAAGAACACAAATTGAAGTTCACTTGTCTCTTGGACTGCTATAAAGAAGCAAGTGAGTGAGCAATTGAATGAGTGGGAGGAGGTGGAATTCTGTTCTTTCATATTTACTCTTAGAAAGACCTTTGTTTGATCTCAAGAAAAGGGACTATATTGTTGATGGTGTTTATAGAAAACTTTTGATGCATAAACACTCCCTAGTTTTACTTAGAAATGGAATTGCATTAATAAGCATAATTGGAGAATGCTTTAACTATAGCTCTATCCTTAGTTATTTGCACCATTGTTGTAAAATTAGTTGTATCACCATATCGATCAATATAATTATTTAGAATGACTGCAGTGTATACTCCAACACAAAATCTGCATGATTGGGTAATTCATATAATATAGTAAACAGTACAAACTATTATATTAAACAATGGGTTACAATGGCAATTCAGCAAAAAATTTACAACCTTTTTGGAGATTGACACTAGCTCTCAACTAAGAAAAAAAAATTCTCCTTCAAGATTTCATGATGATTGATTAGTAGAGGTATGTGTACATCCTCACACTAGAACAGACAATGAAAAAGCATATTATGAAACTGATTCTACTTATTCTCTCAAGGATAGACAAAGAGATTCTTCAGAGGAGTGCTATTGAATCTCCCTTCTAGCAGTGATAATGGCAGGATCTCATATCTTGGAAGAAGAAAGATTTTTCTATGATTCAGGCATAAAATATTGGCAAAAGTAATTAGTGGCTGACAAGGGTTTTCCAAACAAGCCCAACATAAACAGCGTAGGCAAAGAGCTCAGATCTTTCTGCAAATCAATCTCAAAAAACATGTGGTTTCAGTTCAAAGTTCTCTTGAAGCAAATCAAAGTCAAGTATTGGGCAGATATTATCCTTTGTTCTTCTCTGAGAACTAATCATAGATCAGAGTGAGCTAAGCCAATTCTCTCCAAAGCAGAGAATATTTAAGCTTTTATCAATGCTGCTATACGGAATAACTTTTTAATTGGGAATTTAAGTGAAATGTATATACCTCCGAGCATTATGATCATTCTAGGCAAATACATGTTAGATGAATAATTATGAAGTTGGGTGCTACCAATATTAGGAATACTACATTTCTGCCATATAATGAACAATGGGTTACAATACTAATATATTCCATGGTAAAGAGATCTTTGAGCATTTAAAAAAGTTTACTTTGGAAATAATTTATATTTATGATTTCACAGCAATTACATATAGCCTAAGAGGAATTCTCTGTCCTTTGTAAATGATGTCCTCTTGCCTTTTATTTGCATTTGCATCTTTTGCACATGGGACTCTTTCTCTCTCAGAATGTCTCCAGTGCATTATGCTTATCTATGCTTAACTGAAAAAAAAAAATATTAGAACAATCATATCATACAAGGCATGAAATTGTAGGTGTATTGTTCTATGTATGTTTTAAATTTTAAACCTGTAATTTGAACAATACACATTTGTTTTGCATTATTTGAAGGTTTGGTATTGATGTCAATTTATACTTGCCATTTTAAATTACAATAAAATAGGATTCTGTTTCTGTACATTTTGTAATTTTCTCACAAGAAAAAAAAAGTATTGAAGTAAATTTGAATAGTCCTGCACCTGAATTCTTGAATTGAAAGATTATTCTGAAAACAGTGTCACATATGATGGATTATCAGAAGCTTTCTTTCTTCATGTGACATTTTATTCCATCAGATGCTTTCTTATGTTTTATTCTGAATTCAACCAAACAAGTGACTCTAGAATTTCTCTCTTTCCCTCCCTCCCCTTCTATGACTCTTAAAGAATTAGAAGAAATTATAGTCCCTCTCAGGCAAAGCCACATGGGTATGTAAACACAGAAGATCAAGCTTCTGGCACTCGAGACTGATTTCTCATTGGCAATAACCTGAGGAACGTCATTTGTCTTCACTCCAATGTTGCTCTGAAAAGAAAATCTGGATCAACAACTCTGAACCATCAGGCTTGCCAAGGTATACGTTTATGCTTGGGTTAACTCTGCATTTGTTTATGATAAAATCTTAAGCATTTGCTTATAGCTGTTATTAATTAATCATTTATATAGCAAAATCTTAATGCACTGTACTTGTATTAGATTATCTGCTGATTTGATTGGTATACAACAGCTGCAAGCATGCATTTGTAACCTGAAAAACAAATATCCAATGCTTTCTGAATATTTATAATCAAAGTCAGAACATAGCACAGTTACAGCTTGTTATCTTGATCTTATTTCTTTCTTGACCTTGAATGAAATATCCTGTTCTATTTCATTACTGCTGTGTTTTAAATATGAGAGATTTTACTAGCTTTGCAATGGCATATCAAGTAAGACAGAACTTGACTGGACAGAAAGAGATAAGAAAAGAAGCATGCTATGTTTAATGGTTTTAGGGAACAGGAAATTACATTGCACAGGCAAGCTGCTTATTCTAACATTTGCACTGTAGGCCAAATCTACATCTTTGCTTTGGATCATATTATTTCTACAGAACAAATTAGTCATTTGTTATCTAAAACTAGCTGTGTTTTGCTGAATAATATAAATGAATTATTTACAAAACATGTGGTGCTACTATTGTAAATGTATAATCAACCCCTAGAAATACAGCATGCGACACAGAAGTAATTAAAAACCCTCTGAAAAAATATGAGATCATTATGAAGAAATGTATTTCATCTCTCGGTTTTTAATTGCCTAAAGATTATGTTTGGAGAGGTCCCCATGGAGTGATCCAATAGTTTAAAGTGAATTGTGATGGCAGTGGTGTCGACTCTAACACTTCTCCAAGTTTTCAAAAGGGAAAGACTAAAAATTATGCCTCTTCCTTCCTGTTGCCCAATTAAGCAGCACCATCTACCCAATTTAGCTGTTCTGAAAAGCCAGAGCCTCAGTGGCACTTTCGTCATACTGTAATCCTATTTGACTTTGTGTGTTTTAGATTTTCATGATGGCCTTGCTGCTGCTACCTAGTTTGTGTGGCATTTTAATATTTATTTGGTTTGATGTTTTAATTTGAATTGGGTTTCTTCTTCTTCTTCTGGTGTGCTTTGTTGTTAATTGCCTAGAAATATTTGACTATTGAGTGGTTTAAAATATAATAAATTAACAAGCACATCAGGAAGCATCAGACTGGGATATTAAAAACAACACTGCTAAGGTACCTTCATGGTTGTGTCTTTGAAGTCCTCATGAGTAAAGCTTAAATGAAGAAAAGTTTACTTTACATTATTTCTACATCATATTTACTGTAAACTACTGCATGTTTACAATTAATGTAATGTTATAATTATATAAATGACACAAATCATTATAATGGCTTCCTTTTTTATTTAATAGACATCTGAGAGTAACAGACTGCCCCTCTCCCATAACTTGTGCATCAAAGTAGATTTTTGTTTGTATTCTTTGGGGGAAAAAATCTTAAAATAGGATTTTTAAAAATCTGTTATAAAACTCTTGTTAAACATTTTAAATTAAGTCACTTTGTATTCCCAATATTCAGCTGACGATGAAAATTCATTAGGAAGCTGCACTAGGAAATTCTACTTTTCATCATTGGAATATTGTCAATTTACTTACAAAATTTATTCTTCCTACTTATGTTATTTAGGCTATGTAAAGCACAAAATTAGAAATCATAAAATATTAATTCACTGCATATTCATACCATATTACAGGAAAGACTCCTGAGCAAACTCAGCAGCTGTGTGATAAGAGGAAAGGTACTTTCATAAATTGGCAATTGGTTACAAAATAGCAAGCAGAGGAATAAAAGGGAAATTCTCATACTTAGAAGACATGCAAAGAGGGATTTCTCCAGAAATTGGTGCTTTTAAACTATAATGTAAATATGATCAGTGAAGTGGCCAAGTTTACAGTTAGGAGTCAACTCAAGAAGGAGAATTTGAGTAATTCCAAGAGGATTAATCAAGATGGGCAGGTATGCAGGGTAAACAAGTATAAATTAATGAATGGTGACACAACACCTCTTTCTCTCAAACTTTAGCTATACTTCAATAAAATTTCACTTAGCAGTGATTGACCTGTAAAGAGATCTTGGCATCACAAAACGATGAAAATGTCAAAAATATTGTGAAAAGGCAAACTCCCACTTTTGAATCATTACAAAGAGAACTGAAGATTGAATTGCTCATGAAATAAAGCCATTATAGCAGGGGTAAAATCTAAATTTTGTTACTACCGGTTCTGTGGGCGTGGCTTGGTGGGTGTGGCAGGGGAAGGATACTGC
>JANHFM010006057.1:155013-165680 GCA_032468115.1 Grayia smithii | reverse complement strand
AACTCTTTATTTTAACTGGAAAAGTTGGGGGTCGTCTTATACGCCCAGTCGTCTTATACGCCGGAATATACAGTAGTCTAGTTCGGATGTATACATGTACATGGCGAGAAAAACGAATCTTGCGAGTTTACCAGATGGATGGCTTAGGGAACAAAGCTGTTACAGAATCTGATAGTCCTGCTAGAAATACTTAAAAACCTCCTCCCAGAGGGAAGCAACAGAAACAGACTGTGAAGTGGGTGTGTGGGGTCTCTAACAATGCTTTGAGCTCTAAGCACATAGCGCTTATAAGCAGTATCCTGAATGACAGGAAGCGAGCTTCCTATAATCTTCTCAGCTGTCCTTACCACTCTCTGTATGGACTTTTTATCTGAGGCATTGCAGCCACCAAACCAAACAGTTTGTTAAAAAGTTCTCAACTGTGCCTCTGTAAAAAGTGGCCAGGACAGAAGGAGAAAGATGTGCTCTCCTCATCCGACACAGGAAATGCAGACGCTGAGGAGAGCACAGCTCAAACACAGTCATGTTTGCCACCTGGACTGTATGAATGGAACTTTGCAGATTTTTGACTAAGACAGGCAGAACCTCTTCCCACTACAGAAGTTCTTTTTTCTGTCCATTTCATGCAAAATGAGCTGCAAAATTTGGGGGTTAGGTGGCCTTTTGGTCCCCGAGTACATATATTTATATACCCCGTTGTGCGTTCGTCAGTTTATAATTTTGAAAGAGTGTCCTCAATTTAGGAATAAAGAGATATTAATCTGGCCAGTAGTGCTGAAGGAAACATGTAGGGCTTCTTTCTTTGCCCCCCAATTTTCTTTAAAAGAGCTAAAATATTTGATTTTAAATTATTGCCACAATATTACCATCAACTTATGTGGAAAAGTAGTTAAGCATTGGACAGGTTCAACTCTTCACTAGGGGCTCTTTGGATGAATTTCAGTTAGTCCTTCTCTTTCAGTCAAACCTACCACACAGGATTATTGTGGAGATAAAATGAAAGAAAACCTCCTGGGAATCTGGGAAAGATGTGGAATGTAAATGCACCAAGTAACCATACTTCTAAAAAATGTGTTGTTTTAAAATGTGATTTTTTTGCCCCACTGGGATTGCATTTTTAATAGATTTAATGAAATAAACAGTACAGACATTGCGCCATGGTATGCTTTTACAAACAAGTTACAAATCCAGAATTAGTCTAGAGGAAGAAAAAGACAGAAAAATATCTACCAAAACAGTATAGGTAATTCTCAACTTACAATTTGTATAGTGGTCTTTCAACATTACAGTGGCACTTAAAACAGTGACTTATGACCATTTTTCAGACTTATGACCATTGCAGCATTGCATTCACCATGGTCACATGATCAAAATTTGACTGCTCGGCAACTGGTATGTATTTATGAAGGTTGCAGTGTCCTGGGCTCATGTGATCCCCTTTTGTGATCTTCGAACAAGCAAAGTCAATATGGAAGCCAGATTCATTTAACAACCATGTTACTGACTTCACAACTGCAGTGATTCACTTAATAACTTTGGCAAGAAAAGTCATAAATGGAGCAAAACTTAACAATTGTCTTGCTTAGGAATAGGAAATTTAGGCTCAGTTGTGGTCGTACATAGAGGACTATTTGTACTGTGCAAATCAAACAACGTAATACCTATACAGCTGATAATCAGCAAGTTTGAACTAAGACTCTGCCTGTGACCAAACAATGGAAATGCTCATCTGCCTTCACACAGAGATAAATAACACAAATTGCTGATACATTTATTCAAAAGAATTGGACACCAAACCCTGATGATTAAACCACAAGGATTTTAGAAAGCTTCGGATACACAATAAACTCTACTCAGCTTTGAGTAGAGCAAATCCAGAGTTTAATAATGTGCTTTTAATTGTTCAGTTCATAAAGACAAGCTCTTATTCTCCTTTTTTCCTATAATCAAGGAGGCAGAATTTCTGTATTTCTCACAGGCACGAATTGCTGTCTTCTTCTGGCCTTCCACAGTGTGAAGGACAGGAATTTAAAAATTCCGAACATACAAGCCAAATAAAATAAATATTCAAAAAGAAACTGCTTACCGTATTTTTCAGAGTATAAGACACTCCGAAGTGTAACACGCACCTTATTTTTGGGGAACGAAACTAAGAAAAAAAAATTCTGCCTCTGCCTACCAGCATCCATCGGTATTCATCTGGCTAGTGTCCTTGCAGCAAACAGCCAGTCAGCTTCAGCACATTAGCCAAATTCAGCATGAGGAGCTGATTGGTGGTGGATCGCCTCCAGGAATACCCCCAATCAGCTGTTCCCAGAGGTGAACTTTAGCAACAGGTTCACTGGTTGTGAGTGCGCACAGGCCTCATTGGGTTGTGAGTGCGCACAGGCCTCATCAAATGCAGCTGATCATCACAGGGTGCTTCAGTGAATACAGCAGAGGAAGCACCAGTGGTGAAATGCAAAACTTTTTACTACCGGTTCTGTGGGCGTGGCTTGGTGGTGGTGGTGTCATGTGACTTTTTTTTTTTTTACTTTTTAAGCATTTCTACTACCTATTTGCCCGAACCGGTTGTAAAAAAATGCTTTAAAAAAGTAAAAAAAAAAGGTTCCGACAATTGTGCGGCACAGCTGTGATCGTCAGAACTTCTTTTTTTACTTTTTAAAGCATTTTTACTACCAGTTTTCACCACTACCAGTTCACTTGAACTGGAAGCATTTCACACCGGTCTGGCAAGGCAGCAGCTGTTCCAGGTTGCCATTTTGGTCTCTGCGCCTTGCATTTCCACCCTCAAAAAGCTCTGTTTGGGAGGCTGCCTTTGCAAAGAGAAGTTCTTTTGCAAACGGAGTTTTTGGAGGCTGCTTGAGAGGCTCTCCATTTGAGAAGCTCCATTTGTAGCCTTCAAAAGTTCCGTTTGCAAAGGAGCTTCTCTTTGCAAAGGTAACCTCCCAAATGGAGCTTTTGGAAGCTGCTTCAGAGGCTCTCTGTTTGGGAGGCTGCATTTGCAGCCTCCAAAAGCTCCATTTGAGAGGACATGTGGAGGCTGAAAGGTGGGGCCCGGCGGCTGGGTGGGGCTACATTCAGTGTATAAGCTCCCAAATTTTCACCCTCTTTTAGGGGGGAAAAAAGTGCGTCTTATACTCTGAAAAATACAGTACCTTATATTCAGTATCTAAAAAGTGGTAAAATAGAGGGAAATGAAGGGACAATAAAAACAATTAAGATCCTATGCCACTTCCAAGAATGAAATACGTAATCCTGAGATAATGTAAAGGATTATGGATGAAATATTCCTCTGACACCTCTCTGAGTACCTGCCCATCTTCCTTCCTTGCCTCTCTTCCTTTTTAAAGACTCTTTTAATGAGCAGTAAGGATTTAAATAGGCGGATTGCAAAGCAGTGAGCCAAACTTTTAGCATAATCTTTACTTCCAGCAATGCTATGAAAAAATAAGATGGTTGATAATCCTATCTCCGTTCCTTGGTTATAAGTGTGCCCATCTGGGGGGTGGGGGAGAGGAGTATTCTAGAGAGTTGAGGGGTGGGCTGTTTTCTCTTACCTGTTTGCCTTCCAGTTAAAAGCTGCTTTGTAATTGGCTGCAGCCATTGTCCTATAAAAAGAATGTGTCCCGCCACCAAAAGTCATTAAATGAGAGAGCGCATGCCACATGTGCTCAGCATTTTAAATGTGCCCACCCACCCCTGACTTAGCTTCTGTGCATCCAAAAAAGTGTATTTATGACGTTTATGGCATAATAAATGTGCTCATCTGTCTCTCTTTATGAATATAACACAGAGGGTGTAAACAGCTTGCTGAAAAGGGAGCTTTATATGTTTAGTCAAACTGCAAATAAGCACTTTGTTTTAACTGTAATTGGGAGGAAGGAAAAAGGTTTTGCCCTTATAAACAGATGCTGCTTTATGTTTTTATAAGGAAGGTTCAAAAGATATCCAAAGTCTACACATGTATAGTATCTTTCCTAGAACCAAAATGTTGCAAAAGACCCTAGAAGTTTCAGGGATTTTCCTGAACTTTTCATTAGGTGAAGTGCTACAAAATGTTAGAGAGACAGGGAAGAATTGGTGTTTTTTCATTTAAAAAAAAAAAATCCACCATTAGCCAGAAGTCACAGGAAATCGAGAATAAACTCAAAGAAAATAATTTCCTGAATTTGTTATTAGTCATACCTTCAAGAGCCAAGCTGCAATCCCTGTTGACCTGAGGCACCGTTTTCTCTTAGGAAAACTTTCCAATTATGGGAAGAAATGAAACTTTGAGTTCTAATCATGGAGATAGAACTACATTTACAGCATTTTGATTCAGGAGTACCGTATTTTTTGGAATATAAGGCATGTTTTTGCCCTCCGCGCATCGCATTTTCACCCTCCATGTGTTGCGTTTTTGCCTTCAACACACCCCGTTTTTGGCCTCTGCATGTTGCATTTTCAGGCAGTTCCAGGTGGTGCCTGGAACTGCCTGAAAACGTGATATGCGGAGACCAGAAACGGGGTGTGTTGAAGGCAAAAAATGCAGTGCGTGGTGGCTGAAAACATGATGCATTGAGGCTGCGATCAGCGGCAATGTTCTGGAGCAATCCCTGCAGACTGGAACAGATGTAAAATGGAGCAAACGGAGGCCGAAAATGTGATGTGCGGAGGCGGCGATGCTTTGTGGCAATCCCCTCAGCCTGGTGCAGGTGTAAAACAGCGTGCGGAGGCTATAAACGCGACACATGGAGGCCAAAACTGCTGAAGGGTAGGAGCTGGTGGGTGGGTGGAGCTACATTCGTTGTATAAGACGCATCCAAATTTTCACCCTCTTTTAGAATGTGTGTCTTATATTCTGAAAAATACGGTATTTTGCTTTGCTAAGTGCACTCAGCTGGACATTTGATGTAGGCCTTTGATGATCCAGCATACCAAACTAATGCATGTTTTTTAACACTGTTCATTTCTATCATTCTATATGATTAATTGATCAAGGAGAGGAAAGAAGCAATTGAGTCCATTCAGAGGACATGCCAATATTGTTTGGAAACCTTGAAAGAGCTGATGACAAATAGTATGGAAGTAGTTTCATTCTGAATGTACATTTTGATTAATACATTTTGTATTGTAAATAAACCCCTCTCCTCAGTGTAGACAGATGCATTCAGTTGAAATATCAATCATAGAAGCAATTAGGTTCAACATAAAATAGAACATGTTTAGACCCTAACCCTTCCCTCTCACTGCCACTGCCTCTTAACAGCATTTCTAAGATTGAAAATGAGACCCAGTATAGGAAAATTGGTTAAATAATCTGCTCTCTAAACTGGTCCTTACCAGCCTGATGACCTAAAGTCTGTTGGCTCCAAATATCATATTTTGACTTTCTAGTTGGGAATTCTGAGGTGTTACAGTTATGTTCCAACTGAAGGACCCTCACGTTTACCCAGTTTTACTTTCTGTAAACCTTTAAATCCACACTATTAAAGGGTAAGTGCATCACTTTAAGGAGCAATCATAACCAATGTTATGACTACTCATGAATCTTAAAGGTGTCCAAAGATACCAGCTCCTTTGTATAAGTATTGGCAGCATGTAGGGTAGAGTATTATTGGAATCTAACAAAAAGAGCTTGGCACAGAGCATGAAGTGATTCCTGCTCCCCCTTACATCCTTGTCTTATGTCTCCTCAGCTTGAGCAGTCCTCCCTGCAGGCAACTCTTCAACACAGGAGGGAGCTGCTAAGCAGTATGTGCCATCGTTACACCCGCAAGCGACGCCTCCTAACTCCAGATGACTTGCGGCACCTGGTGGTGGATGATGTCCATGAGATGCTCTACTGCTATGTCCCCAAGGTGGCTTGCACTAATTGGAAGAGGGTCCTGATGGTCTTGACTGGGAAAGGCAAGTACCAGGACCCCCTGGAAATCCCAGCACATGAAGCTCATGTACCAGCCAACCTCCGCACTCTCTCCGAGTACAGCACTCCTGAGATCAACTACCGCTTGCGCAACTACCTCAAGTTCATCTTTGTACGGGAGCCTCTGGAACGGTTGGTTTCAGCCTACCGGAACAAATTCACCCGTAGCTACAACACGGCATTCCATAAGCGCTACGGGACCAAGATAATCCGGCGGCACCGTCAAGACCCTAGCAGTGAAGCCCTGGAAAGTGGCCACGATGTGCGTTTTGAGGAGTTTGTGTACTATCTGTTGGATCCAAAGACCCAGCGCGAGGAACCTTTCAATGAGCATTGGGAGCGAGTGCACTCCCTTTGCCATCCATGCATTATCCACTATGATATCATTGGCAAGTACGAGACCTTGGCTGACGATGCCAATTATATCTTGCAATTAGTTGGGGCTGATGCAGGCATCAAGTTCCCCTCCTCTTCTAAGGCCGCCAGAACCAACAATAATCTGACTGCAAAGTTCTTCAAGAACATCAGCCCCTTCTACCAAAGAAGATTATTTAATTTATACAAGATGGATTACTTGCTCTTCAATTACACCATCCCTTCTTATTTACATCTACGATGAGGCTGGTGACATGCCCTTTCCTCATCGTTTCTGCTGTCAACCAACAGAGATTGATATGAGATGCTTGCAGTTCTACCTTCTTTTGTTTTATGTTTTATCAGCACACAGATTTCTCTCCCTCTTTTGTTCCTGTTTCAGTAGACAGAATCTACTATGGTTTGTCTATCCTTTCTCCTGTTCTTCATCAAACAGCATTTGTTTCTAGGAAGCACTGGAACTATGTCCTTTTGTCAGGAGGTGGGATAATCTGTGTGGAAGTAGGAGACATAATAAAATGTGCATGCATTTAATGTGTTCAATTATAATCCGCACAAACGTCTCCACAGTGACGGGGGGGGGGGAGGGGAATATGAGCCAGAAGTGTCTAATTTTGAAAACTTACTTGGTGTGAGGCAAAATTGTCTATGGGATGAGAGTCTTCTGTGTCTCCCCCACCCCCTTTTACCATCCTTGCAGCTGGTGTTTCAGAGAACTCTTATTTTCTCAGAAAGAAAAAGAGAAAAACCTCTGCATTTTCCCATCAAGTTCTGCTCCCATGCAGTTTCCATCAATTTGCACTGGAGTGATGCTTAGTGGATTGCCCACTTCTTTCTGCAGTTTTGTCTATGTGAGAAAATCTTGACCAAAAGAAATATTTAATTATTTGCCTTGGCGCTTTTTTTTTCATGTGAATATGTATTGGGGATGTGCAAAAATGGTTGTGGTGTCCTGTTTTATGTAGGCCTAATCAAACTATGCTCCAGCACCAAGTTCTTCAGTTTAATTAGTGGACCCTCATCCAGGTGAGAGAAATGATCTCCCACAGAACTATATTTTTGTAGGTGATACCAAAGACTGGAAGTACAGTGGGCCTGGGCAGTATCCACTGGACTAGAATTCTTATATATGAAATTGAATGTCAGGGTTCCGACGGATGCCCTAATTAAATCATGAGCCTCGAGCCAAGCTTCAAAAGAAATCCAGTTATTTATTAGGAGCTCCATGTCGACTCCATGTCAACTGGAGACCAATTGAAGCCAACTCTAACCCCATGTAATCATGACCCTGATTCCCCCCATCTCCTAGGCTGTGTCATCAATCACATTTGCCAACGGAGCAGTTTTGTGGGTTATAGAGACCACTCCCCTCCAGCCGCTGTCAGTAACCCTGGGAGACAGCCTTGAGAAAGATATGTCTGGAATGTGCTCCTGTCTATGGCTGCCTTGTTACTTCATCAGTTTCCCATCCCCCTTGCCTATGGCAACTTGAGCAGGCCAAGGATGCTTTGTAAGTTGACACTGGCTTGATCTCAGAGAGTGTTTTAAGAAGAGAACAGATTGTTCTTCTGTAAGAGCACCCCCACCTCCCCAGATATGTTTGACCTGTCTTCTCTTACCAATATGACAGCATTTATGGGTGATAACAGGAATCTGGCACATTTGGAGGGCACTGGATTGTGAAAGCCAAACAGAAATCCTGCTTTGATCAGAAATCCTGCTTTGCCTTTAAACAGTATCCCCCGGAAGTCATATCTTGAATTAATCATGAACGGTGCCTTTTCTGTAGAGCATTGCTATATTTTCTCAGTCAAGTCACGTTTTCTGTCCAAAATAGCTCTCTCGTTTTTCTAAGTGGAAGGATCTGCAGAAATCAGGGTATGGCTTGGGAGTCAGAGATTACAGAAACAGAAATTTAACTGGTAAAATTGAAGACTTGTACTTGAAACGGCAATCCTAGAAGGCAGTCCACATGAATGGCTTTTGTATAAGTTGGCATTTTTGTCTCTACATGTTTGCATTTCTATGTATATCAAAATATCATCCCCTCATTTATGTAAATTGGCTGGAAGTGGAGTTATTGTACAACAGCATCCCCAAACTAGGTTCCTTCTGGATGCGTTAGCTCTTAACACCCATACGTCCTGCTAAGCATGTTCAGACTGGCTGGGAATCAGGGGAATTCAAGTCTAATATAGGTTCTGTCTGAATAATTTGAGTTATGCAATAGGCTACTGAATGTACTTGTGTTGCATGAGGTATATAGCAGGGGTGGGTTCTACTTACCTGTCCTACTGGTTCTAAAGGTGCACGCGCTTTGCGTGTGGTTGGGGCGCACGGAGGCCAAAGAAAGTTTTCTGCGCATGCGCGCAAGCATGCTCTGCACGCTCCACGACCGGCCCGGTAAGTAAGTGGGGGGGGGGCGGTCCAGGACGCATAGAACCAGTTCGGTGATGTCACAGCGTCACCGCTACCGGATCACGCGAACCAGACCGAACCGGGGGCAACCCACCACTGGTATATAGGGCATACATATGAAAGACCATGATTTGGCTGTGCTGATTCCTGCTGTAGGAAGGTGGCATTTCCCTCCACCCCCACCCTGTAGCTGCTTGCTTTCTATTAGGCTAGAATGAATTCCCAAGAGAGGATTGAGTAGTTCAGGGTTTGAATTAGTCAGTTCACCTATACAGCATTCCAGTATCAATCCAAGCTTTAATTTTAGGTAGCTTAGATTCTGACTGTAGTTTTTTTCTTATGTTGAGTCATTTGGCAATAAGGTGGAGTGCTCTTATGGGTGGAATGAATGAGTGACAGGAGGGCGATTGTTCAAAGTTACCCAAGGTACTTTGTGATTAATCAAGAATTTGAATTCAAATTCAAATCTGTCTTCAATTGACAACCTTGCCAAGTAGGCCATACAAGAAGCACCCTCAGATGAACTAGATCTAACTTTACTGTAAGGTTACATTAACAGAATCTTGCAAGTCTGAAAATACCTCTCTCCCCACCTCACCTTTATAATCCAAGAAGCTAAGGAGGGTCCCTTCTGATATGTTTGCCTCACACCCATTCCTTCTGCAGAGTCAGCTGTCTCTTATCTTACAGTTGCCTAATCTCCTATCTCCCAAAGTCATTCATGCATACAATTGCATCCAGTTTGCAATCTTTGGGATATGTAACTAGCATATTGTTGGCTGGGAATTCTGCAAGTTTGACCCCAGCATATAGGAGAGGCACCAGCTTGGGAAGAATATTTACTTTGTAAGTATGTAATTACTATACATTAACATGTAACCAGTGGTGCCGTCTGTTCTTTGGTGTGCAAGTTTCCCATTCCTTGCTGTGACAACTAATTAATTAGATTTAGAATACCAATGAATTAGAAATCCATATTATTTAAAAATTGAACTAGGTAGTGAGGGATCTCCTCAAAATATTGTCCAAAAGCATCAGGAACAAAACGAAGTGTGCCAATATACAAAAACCAGTGAAATATGAGAAGAAAACCTACTTTAAAAAATAAACACAGCTAGGACTATTATGTTATTTAGATAAAATTTCTATTGGCATATTTACTTCTAGTAAATTGATATTTATTCTTGTTCTGGATACATGTTTCTGATAAAGTGAACAAATCCACCCAAAGTTATTTCCATTGGTGAAATAGCCTGCACTCTTCTCTCTTCCTCCCTGGGAAATCGTACTGAAGTGAATAGGATTTACCTCTGAGTAGGCAACTATAAAGATTTTGCTGTTGGACATAGAAAAAACAGCAGGACCCATATATGCTCAGGGAACATTGCAGATTTATTTTGCTTTTTTTTATGACTAGCTTGCAATTTGGTTTGTTTGTTTGTTTTAAATCTAACATTTTTATTTTTTATCTCAGCGGTAGCTTATCAGTTATTCCAACTTGTGAAGATAAAATGGACTGGGGGATGGAGAATCTTATTCATCACTTTGAAATTCTAGCAGAAAAACAGAATACAAATGTAATAAGATGTAACAATAATATAATCAGGGAAAATAGTTAACATGCAGAATATAAATATAAACTGCATCAGGAACATAAATTAATTTTAATGGCACAAATGTCTTAAGCAATTGACTCTCTAAAAGCACACAAACCATCAAGAACCATCATGGATTGAAAGCCACCATTGCAGAAGAGGCCTAGCTGCTTCACCACCAAACATTTGACACTAATGGAAGGATAGTGAAACTTCAGATACTGGTGTAAGAGGTTCAGGTAGTTATGTCCCAATTTATATATTTTAGCTGAAGCTAATAGTTCGACAGCACATAAAAATGCAAGTAGAAAAATAGGGACCACCTTTGGTGGGAAGGTAACAGCGTTCTGTGCACCTTTGGCGTTTAGTCA
>JANHFM010006057.1:113642-134389 GCA_032468115.1 Grayia smithii | reverse complement strand
TCATACAGTCATACGTGGGAGGAGATGGGTGATAGGAACAGTGAGAGATTAATAATAATGCAGACAGTTGCTAGTTTCACAGCGATGAGGGAATTATTATATCACATAATAATGTGAATAAGTTGATTTCCTGGACCTATGAATACACATAGCATTTGACTGAATTTAATATTACAGTAAAAATCAATGTATTTGTGGCATAGGTCAACGGTCTGTTTATAGAGCAGCGTTTCTTCATATTGGCAGGTCTAAAATATGTGGATATCCACTCCTAGAATTCCCCAGCCAGCATGCATGGTTTAGAGAGCAATGCAATTGTCCTGCCCAGTAATATTTTATCGTCTTGAGTTTTGAATGTAGAATTATTTGAATAAAATGGAGATGTTCTGCTGAAGAATTACAACCCTCACCTTTTAAGCAGATACATTAAATTATTCAGCTGAGAATAATTTTAACTACTGAGTAATTAAAATACATCCCCAGGATGAAAAAGGCTAAATAATATAATGTGAGAGAATCAGGGTTTATTTATCTTTCCTATCAAATCTTGGAACCCTGGTCTTAAAACAATAAAGCAGAAATTGTATTTCATTTCATTTCATTTCATTTGCAATTCTTTTTTTTTTTAAATCATCTTACCATTGATCACTGGAACGAAAACAGCAATGCCTTCAAAGTTTGGTTTTGCTACAGTTTTGTCCAAAATCACTCCACCAAAGCTGTTTCAAAACACAAACATCCATCCATTAGTCTAATTTACCAATAGTTTAAATGCAAACTACTATCATCTATTCAAGCATCTATGCAACTATATATCATTAGCATAAACTAACAACATATTCTCAAATAAAAATTCAAACCTTACTGAAGACAGGAAGTTAAGACATTTTTACTAACAAAACAAGAAGTTTAATCTTGCCTTCAAGACAGAGAGCACTAAAAGAAAAAAAATCCCCATATGAAAAGATTTAATGTCAGTTTATCTGTTTGATGAGATCTAAATTCTATCTGTTTCAACCAACAAGAGCAGTCAGTCACATGCCAGTGGAAAGCCAGTATAAGATGTGACCACAGGACCATCTCCCACTCTCTGGTTTCTCAGCAATTGTCAGTGGGAAACGCTATCCCTCTAATTATTATTATTTATTGCTATACGCTCGAATGAAAACATTGCAGGGTGAAAACTTCTTTATTGAAGATGACGGATTATAATCTACCATGCTGGCCCAACGTGGATTAATAGACAAGCTTTTATTTTATTTTATATTTTATTTTATTTTCCAGTCTTGGGTTAAGAGTGAATGAGCAGCCCAAAGTTACTGAGCTGACTATTCATATATTTTACTTATTTGGGGGGAAACATTGCCACTCAAAGCTTCAACGTTATTTTCTAGAAGCTAAACCCATGCTGTGAAGTTGATGCTTTGAAATAATAGGTTAGATGATTAGACAAACGGTAAGAAATTAAAAGCTTGAACATTTTTACTACACCGATTTCAAGCTAGAAAGAACTGCAGCCCTCTCAGTGATTCTCTTTTTATTTATTTCAAATACTGTAAAAAAACCCCTCCTATGCTGGCTTCTTAAAGATTCAAATCCAGATGCTTATTAATAATGATTTCACTAACATACTCCAGATACACAGAATGAGACAATCTCCAACAAAAATCCAGAATTTAACAAAACTGCTTATTATGATGATGCTGATTTTTCCATGGTAAGCACATAGCAATGGAGCAAAGCTCTATCTCCAGTGAGGATTACCTGCTGATGATCATTGCAATTATAATTGGCTGCCATCCACTCTTTAAGACTTCGGCAATGGGGGGACTCTGCCGAGCAATAGCAATCCACAAAGGAATCAAAACAATGAAAACAGTACAGACCATAGGGGACAGGTATGTTATATCTGCCGGGGGAAAAAAAAAAAAGAAGAACCCAGTTTTACATCTGAATTTTCAATTCTGAGGGATTAAATCACATCTTCATTTTGGTAAAACGATTCAATAGTTTTCAACTAAAAACACAGCTGCAGTGACAGACACCCAAGTCCTATTGCTCTCAGAACTATGTTTGATGGGTATCTTTTTTCAATCACCTGCCATAATAAACCAACAGAAGCAGCTAATGTGAGAGATAACTAGAAAATACATTGGGCATAAGAAGGAAAAAATGTTAAACATCAGTAATAAGAATGACCACCCACCAGGAGAGAAGTGCCTGAAAAATATAATAATCCAAATATTTATGTTTCAATTTTTCATCCAAAGAATCTGCAAGATGGACTAAAGGTCAGTAATATAAAAGATACCATAGATGTAATATACCGTAACTGTTTTGCCGCACCAGCTTAATAAACAATGACATCAATCAAAGTCGTTATGGCAATAATTCATCAATAGTAATTCAAAATCCACAGGTTTATGTGGGAGATAAGGTAGTTCCTCAGGTCTACTTCACTGGGAGTTTAGCATGAATATGTTTATTGGATTAAGCTATGTGTGTATGTATAATATATTAAGATGTCATTCATCTTTCAGTTGGAGCAGAGAAAATTGAGTTTGTAAACAGTGAATTTAATTACCTAAATGTGGGAAATTAGAAAATCCTAATGAAATATGTTTTTGTAGGATAATTTAGCAAGCTCTTTTTTTGTATCTAAGCAGAAAATTTGTCATGATAAAGGACCTAGCTTAATTATGTGATGTTTTGTCTTTACTGTGTAAATAAAAAATATAATTACTGCCCCACATAAACCTCATAAACTTGAGGTAGAGACATAGAGATCAAAATATTGACAACAAACAGATACTTCCACAATATTCCATGGAACTTAGATTTGGACTTCAACCTTAACCTATTAAAGCATTGAGTTTGTTCTTCATTCTTTCATAGACTTAGTTTTGGGATAACTGTCCTGTTACCCCAACAACTTATTTTGTGAATTAGGTTAGCAAATAGTCTCATACTCTCTTGTAGAATTCCCTGTTACAAAGCAAAATTCAGGTTATCTTCAATGATGACAAATTGAAACACAAAGCGTCAACTCATGTTATCTGGTCTGAGGTTCTTACTGTGAAATGTAGATTCTGCCACACATAATATCCTCAGAGCCTGAAAGGTTCTACTAGAGATCCATCTATCCATAGCTATGTCTCTCTTTGCTTTTGAGCAAACCTGGGACTCCTTAGGGACCAATGGCTTACACGTTGCTGCTTTTCTGGGATTCCCATTTTTAGCCAATGCTTTTCTGATGGTGGATTCACAGACATTGATTTTAGGTAAGACCAGAGAAGTTTACAGATTTCTAGATGTGGTTTTCAGATTATTATTTTTTTTTTACTCCCCAGACAATATTATGCTCTGCTCTTGGGAATGATTGTGACAGGATGGCCAATTGTTGAAAAGTAAATTTTGTCCCCAATTCTATTTCAAGCATATATGTATATCACTGTTGACCTGTGGGACTCCAGAGGTCTTTTCCAATAAGGATAGGGATTGATTTTTTTAACACAGGTCTTTGAACATTTCTATTCTGCTGAGAATTATGTGCTGCTGAGAACATCACTGTTAAAATCACCCATGATTCTTTAATTAAATCAAAGGTCTTCAAACTTGGCAGCTTTAAGACTTGTGGACTTCAATTCCCAGAATTCTCCAGCCAGCATAGCTTAAAGCTTAAATTTTAAATTTAAAGCTTAAATCTTAAAGCTGCCAAATTTGAAGACCTCTGAATTAAATATTCAAAAGCCTGATCTTGCCAGCTACACTTTAACTGAATTGACTGAACTAGAGTAGCAATTTTTTGTCCACCCAGGCACATTACATGTTGAAAGATTTTGCTTATCAAACAAGTAAAACATACATCAAACATTGGTGTTATTTATTCACTTAGAATGTTAATAGGATTACGTCAAGTTCTAATAATACTCAATGGGAAAGATACATAAAAATTCAGAAAGCCTGAAAGAGAGCAGATATTTGTTTGCACATCAAATACTGTGCTATTCCTATTTGCTATGGCTTAGTTAATTATAAGGATTAATGCCATGGATTAATTAACTAAGCCATGGATTAATTCATCATACTATTTGAACTGGAGTAAAAAATGGGACAAGTCCAAAGAGAAGACCTGAAAATCAGCCAACCATTTAAAATATTATATTTAATATAATATGTATGCTTTTTTACAAACAGATCTGTATATGTACAAACTTTTAAACAAAACAAATTTTATTGAACTAATATTGCTAGTTTTATGGCATCCTAACATTTTGCTTACAGCTGTTCTTCAAAGGCAGAATGAGCTTCTTTGTAACTGACTTCTCAGCAGCTTACAGACAAAAAAACCCCAAGAATTGGCTGGACTTTTGTATTCATGACCGACAAAGTCTGATTAGTTCATGTCACAAGAGTCCAAGAAAGTTGGTTCCTGAGTGGTTCCTTGTCCAAGTAAACTTCACTGCTAGTGAAATGTCAGAACATTAGACCACAACCATTCAATATCTCAAGTTCATCATGGCTTGATTGATGCTCACCATGAAATTTAACCCATATAACATTGAGATAATTATCAGGAGGAGGGGAAATTGTCAAAAAAATCTTAAGATTTTTTCTTAGTAGGTTATCCCATTCAAAGGGTAATAGAAGCCAGAGAAGTCAACTTCTATTTTAATAAAAATCTCATGATGGATTTATAGATACTGTCATGGAATTAGACCTTCATGCCATGATGCCTTCAGCTGTTTGGGATTTCAACTGCCATAAGAATTATGAGAAATGAAGTATAAGAGCTTTGGGGAAGAAAGCTCATGTGACACATCATTATGGCAGTTGAAATCCATTTCTTTTTAAAAAACATTTCTGGTTACATATTGAATTGTATCATTTTGAGATTTAAGTTGACCATGTTCCTTTTTTTTTCTTTGAAGTGGGTTCATTCCATCTAGCCCAACTTCATTCTTTCCCTTATAAAAATCCCAGAGTAGTATTGAAATTACCCGACAATTCCGTCTAGAATAAAATGTATTTCAGTCTGTGTTTAAGACAACCCCTATTCTCACACAAGGACTGCCCTAAATTACTTCAAGCAAAGAATCCCTCCATCACTTGCAATGGAACATTCCATAGTTGAATAGTCGTCATCTGTAAGGAACTACCCCCCAATTTTCTTCCATTTCTTAAACTGCTCTAGTCTGTCCTCTCTTCTAGAGATAGTCAGTGAATCTGAACTATAAATAGAATAATTATTACTATCTAGTCAGAAGCAGAGAGAAGGAGCTTCAGAAACACCTTGAAACTAACGAGAAGAGTGGCAAACTTGAAACCCTAATAATCTTTCTTATAAGATTCTCTATCTGCTCTTTGTAATTGGCCCAGAAGCTGGGCTAGTAGCAACCCAATCTCCAGTCAATGCGGTAAAAGAATTCTCGAAATGTGCTTTTCATTTTCCTGCAAAAGGTATTGTGAAAGCCTAAAGCCAGTTAGGATGAAATCACAAAACTGCATTTATCGCAAAGCAAGCAATTTCAAAGAAAAGAAATTCAGCCTCCTCTTGGGGTGGGGGGAGAAAGCAAGGTGTATTTCTATGAGATACAATATTGGGTGACAGAAGCTTGCTGCTTAGGAAAAAGGTGGAAGTGCTGTATCTCTACCTGGTTTATCAGGGGAGGGGGAAGTGGCAAAATCCTTGACAAACCCAAACAAACTCTCTGCTTTCGGTAGCAAAATTATTTACATACTTGGCAAATCTCTGTTCTATTATTAGATACAGAACACCATAAGTCTTTGTACCTTTCAGCATTTTAATATTTTGCAGAATAGGTATCCCAAGAGCAGCTTGAAGTAGGGGACAATATTGTCTCCAAAATCCATTTTTAGAACAACTCACAAAACAGCCCGTCCCCACCCCTCCCCCAGTTATCCAGTGAGTTTTATGGAAGTGCTTATGGATGTGTTTTCTGGGTCGCATCTTATTACATATCACCTGAGTTCATGAATGTGGCACCAGTGGTGCAATATAATGTCCCTTCCTTTTACTAAGGTATAATATGTTTGCTGCCTTTGAAAGAAAGAACAGAAAGAACAGAATCCATCCAGAGTTAGCTATAAGTAGCCATGTGACCTGCTCTCATATTTCAAATTATAACTTCCCCTATTGTTGTTAATATTTTTCCAAAGGGAACAAAAATAAAGATTGAAAATAAAGTACAAAGCCTACAATTCAGCCAGCCTTCAAAATAGTTTCTAGGTTATTCAAAAACATCTACTTATATCTGTACTGCTTCATAATATGAAACATCCATGCTTCATATAAAGACAGAATTGGCTATTTTATATATAAAGTGTCCTGCCACAAAGACTGACAGGAAGATGGAATTTGGACATGCTTTAAGTTTTTTCTCTGCTGGTTTAAATCTGCCAAAATATTATTTTTATATAGCTTATATTGGCCCAGAAATCTATTATTACTAAGGCAGGATTAGATAATTTCCAAGATATTTGGCATCCAAGAATGTTGATGCTTGTTATTTGTTACTTCTACCAGTCAAAGAACCTTAATTTTTCTGCATTGGTTATTTGCCTTTTAATGCCTATTAATAAATGAATGAAGGTTATTAAAACTCAGTAAAGGTGAGTTTTCCATAGACAGAAGTTGTCCATTACTGCATTCCCTACTCACCTTTCCAAGGCATCTCCCATCAGTACAGAAGAATATTCCAAAATATTTTTTTTGTAATTTATTGAACTTGTTGCCGAGTTCCTAAGATTTTGTCATTAACATACCTATATATCTGAAGAGAATACTGCTAATTCCAGCCAGCAGACTAAGAGTAATCAAATCTCCAAGACTTGCAGCTATCGGAGTAGCAACATTATCCGGATTTATCCCAATCTTTCTTGCTCCAATGATCACACCAATCATCAACAATCCTAGAAAAGAGAGAAACCACAGATTTAGAAAGTTTCCAATAAATCTGCAGAATAACAAAGTTCAGAACATCTTTGGGACTTCTCTTCCAGAGCCCACAGAACTAGAAGCAGCAGGCTGATTTGCCAGGGCCTTATAAGTGTAACTAGAATGGAGAGATGAGAGAATAATATCAGATTTATTAGCATCTGAGATGCACTAAATAGAATCAAAAGGTACAGGAAAAAACCAGACCAAATACAGCACCAAAAGATCATTATTAAAATTTGAAAGTATCAGCAGGGACTATAAATAATTCTGTATAGTTTTTAAAATATTCACTCCCATTTTTCACATTGGAAGGCTTAAAAATCAAACAAAATGAGTATATTAACTATGGAGTTGGGGTGCAGAGAAGACAGAATGTACAACTGCATAGCTATGTCAAGGAAAGAAGATCCTTTGCTGAATTACGTATTCCATTTAATCTTATTCACCACTTTACTTCCTTTATTGGTGCTCTTACAGCATTCAGCAACCATCTTTCAACTTCATGCTTGCTCAAAAATTCCATAATTGAAGCCTACTCACTTTATCACAAGTGTTCTCTAAATCGACAATGCACAATAAACTTTATCTCATTCAAAAATTCTCAATGACCTCCTGAAGAGCAACAATAAAATTTCTCAATGATCTCCTGAAGAGCAACAATCTTATTTGCACATGTTCCATCTGGCATGAAACTGTACTGCACTCTCCAAAATTTGTTCTCTGTCACCTTTTTGTCTAGATATCATAGAAAGAAGTGGGGTGTCATCTTAAAACACTGCTGCTCCATTCATATTTTTCATTTATAAACCAGTATTTCTCATGTGAAACATAGCCAGTTGTTCCTTCCTCTTCTTAAAAAGTCATATGCTGCTCTCTTGTGGAAGATCTGCACTTTTCGTAGAGCAAAATACTTTTTATTATTAAGCCATATTTCAGGAATAAGGCCTCATAATCCTGACAGGATAGGAAAAAAGTCTTAAAGGTGAAAAAAAAAACCTTATCCGTGACAAGAATTGCCTAAAATGAGGGCAGAGTTTTGTCTAAGCAGAAGAAGTAATCTCAGGAGAAACAACATAAGGTGGTAAATTGTCAGAATATTCATGAACTGGAATCGAGACATGGTAACAAGGTTAACCAATGAATAGGCATAGCAACTGGATCAGCCAATGAGAACTGTTTAGAAACTGAAACTGGAAAGAGCCTGGGCATGGCTCTGTAGCTCTGAACTCTGAAGCTGCAAACTTTGCAACTCTGAACTAAAACTCACCTCTGCTGTTCTCTCCTCTGCCTGTGTCTTTTGCCTGTAACTCTTTACCAAGTTGGAAGAACCACTCTTGGTATTGTATATATGTCTCACGTCTTATTATGTATATAAAGAAGTTTTGAATCTGCTGCATCAGTTACCTGTGTGTGCTTTCTGGATTTGATTTTTGCAACAAACTGACATAAATAAGATTTATGTAAAGAGTAAATAAACCGAAAGTGAGGCTGTTTTCCTAAAAATCCCTGCATAAGGCCATTTAGTTGAACCTGCATGCAAGTTTCTTGCAAGTGCCCAAGGGATGCTTGCAAGGGGTACTATGAGAAAATGATTAATTTTGTATGATTCTAGTATTTTTAGAAAATATAGAAGGATGGAAAACAGTAGCTCCTACCTCTATGGAACTGATTCAAAATGTATACCTGTTATAGATGGTGTTGCTTCTGCACAAACAAAAACATATCTCAAAAGTGAGTGTCCTCTCAGTTGAAAGTTACTTTGCTTAAACAATGTCATTTTTTTTTTAAATCTAGGAGTTGTCCATTCTTTCTAGAAGTTGTCCATGAAGCAATATCCCTCTGGGGAAGAGCTCTAACCCTGTTAGTCTTTTGTAAGACATTTAGACCCAGTTGTTTCCCCTGATTATTTAGGCCCTATGATTAAATAAGCTCTGCTGCTTAATGCTGCTTAATTGTATTTCTGAGTGACATAAGTTAGGTTGAAAATTAACTCATACAAACAGGAAGGGCTCTAGCTCATGCTTCGTACACAGGACTCCAGATTCAACCATTGGCAATTGAGTGCAAAAAGACTATTCTCTGAAACCCTGAAGAATTATAGCCTGAGAAAGCAGACCAGGAGTGTGCAGATTTTCTGAGCCACAGATAGCACTTGGACTTTGAGTGGCTTATGGAGCCCACAGTGTTTAATACTATAGAGAGGGATAGGACAAAACTAACATTTGTTTATGCTTAATTAAGTAGCATTAATACAGTTATTCTTCACTCAACTATTGAAATTCAGTAGCATTCATAATACAGTTATTCTTCATTCAACTATTTAATTGCCCTGCTGTCCCATGGAATCTTGCAACTGAAGTCTTCTGGATCTGCACCCATGGCTTTGAGGGAGGGGCTGCATCTCAAGCAATTACTGTGGAGTATTGGTCTGGTCTGGCCCATTAGAAGGACAGATGCCTGGAATAGGTTATTCTTTAATGTATATAGTAATGTATTTCCATACTCCTATTTATTACTGATACAGCCCATGTGATTTTTCCAAAGGAAAGAATCTAAATTGTCTACAAATAGTTATGAAATAATGACCAGGAACCAAGTGCAAACTATTTGTAGGAGGAGCAGAATTAAAATTTCAAAAGCAGGGCCAACTGGTATTCCAGGAATCAGGAGAGTTAAAAACAACAACAACTCACCAAGGAAAAAGGCAGCTACAAATGCTGTTGTCAGGCTGCTGGCACACAACACAATGGCATGGTTCAGCTCCAAATATCCATTGGAGAGTGCGCCTAGAAGGATTGCTGCTACAGCTGCCAGAAGGCCTATCACAGTGGCCTGTACCTGTCAAGCAGAAACAATGAAGAACAGAACATCTCAAGAGCCTGTATTGTGAGTTCAGTTCAGAAGCATATCTGTAGGTTTCTTTTCTAGATAGCGGGCATGAAAGGTGGGTGACTTCTTAATGTATCGAGTCTCCCCAACAGCATCATCCAAGGATGATTAAGCTTTTCAAGCAGAGAAAAGCAGTATGTGTTTTTGTCCTTCACTTTATCTTTGCCAGTTACTGTACTCGTTTCATAGTACAAAGCTACCTTTCAGGCAGACTTATGAAAGTAAGTTCATGTGTGAAATAGCCAATCTGTAACACATGAAATGAATTTCACCCTTCACAGGCTTCTCTTGAACAGATACCTTAGGCAATTATTTTTAGTCAGCTGACAAATGTTTTCTTAAGCAACAAAAAGATTGAAACTTCATCCAAGAAGATGGAGTGGAACTAAATGTCTGGAATGCAATAAGGCTTATTTGCGAATAATTTGATTGGAATTTTAAATTTATGATAATCCAGGTGATGCTGAACTGTAAATTGTAACAATTCACTTTTGGGATGCTGAGAGCTGTACTTCAACAACTCAAAAATTTGTGGGAGAGCACATATTTCCCTTTCCATCATCTAATCAATTAAATCCTCTATTTAACAAAGTAATTACATACTCACAGTCATAAATCAGTAAACGTTTTTAGCTATTGTCAGTATTTTATACTTCATGACACTTTGTGTATGAGAGTTTGGTTAAATGGGCACTGAGTTGGGAGAAATGAAACCCGAAAATCTAACTCTGAGTAATCAAAATGTTACTGAATTGCTAGATAAATGTTAAGTTTAAACTATTAAATTTAATTGTAGTTCTGAACATCAGGGAGTAAGTTGAAAAGTGATAGGAATTGTCATTGTCTTAACTAGTGAAGGGAACCTTCTGTGTACATCTTTCCAATGTCTTATAATACCTAACAAACTTGTGGCTGTAGGAACTGGGTGCTTCTAGATCACGGGTGTCAAACTCGATCGTGTCACATGATGTATCGTGATGCATCGTGAGAGTTTTTTCCTTTGTGGAGCCGGGATGGGCGTGGCCTGCACATGACGCATCCAGCCCGCAGGCTGTGGTGGCCTAACAGCGGCCAGCAGAGCTGGCAACAGATTCAGACAATGAAAAGGATGGGGAGGAACGTGGGCCAGAACTGGAGTCTAGGGAAGGCTCAGATGATGGCTCTGAGTCAGAGGCAGAGAGGGGGCCAAGGCCATCTGGTAGTTCTTTGCTACCTCCAGAGTCTCCGGAGTCTGATATCAGCTAGGCAGAAGAACAGAGTGAGCCTGTTCCCAGTGTGTGCATGCGCAGAGCTGCCAGGAGATAGGAACAATTAAGAAAACAGGGTCGACTTGGGAGTAAGGCTTGCAGATGATTGGCCCCTCCCATAAGACATAAAAGAGAAGCAAACGGGATGTGAACTTAGTTCATCTGGTCGGTAAATGCTGTGAAAAACTTATGTTTGACTCTGTGCTAAGTTTGGCCTTGCCCTGCAATTAGTTCTCTGGCAGCATTCCAAGGGAGATAAGGTGAGGGTTTGTAAACACTCCCCTGCAAGATTGTTTGAGAAGCCATTTGAACTGGGAATAACAATAATTCACAGCCATATGAATTAAAGAGGTTTGCCAGGACTAAATTTGTGCTGTTTAATTTCTAAGGAAGCCTAGGTCAGAACCCAGGCTACCAGTTTGACAGGCCTGTAATCTAGACTGACAGCTCCTATTGCCACAAATCAAAAAGTAATATGTAGTTTCTCCGACTTTCCCTCTCATCCTAATTTCTGTACAAAAAAAAAAAAATAGAAAAAAAGTAGTTGAAAACAGAAATATTATAAAAGCTGTGATGCCTGGACCTTTCCCCTAAACATGTGAATAAATAATCACCTCATTAGAATAACAAACATACATCAAGACTTTGTACAAGAAAAAAACAGGACTTCCATTTCTGAAGTGACACAATTAATAAACAGCCGTAATAAGTGAGTATCAGCTCAATTATCCAGGGGTTCTAATTGACTAGTATTATCCAAAGATTTTGGTAAAAAATGTAGACTTTCTTACCTGAATTAAGGCCATATTGCAAATAGCCATTTTCCATTTTTCCTGTGAATTATCCATCCGGCCGGTATTAGCCTGGAATGCATAGGAGACAACATTTATTTCTTATGCAGGGAAGGGAAGGAGAGAACCTGCTGCAATAAGTTTGTCCCTATGCTTTGGTAGGATTGTGCCAGGGCACAACTATCAATCTCATTCATTTCATCTTTATGAAAAACCACTAGAGATACGCCTGTAGGGAATGGATTTCTTTTTTCCTTCCAACTGGCAATCTGACCAGTTTAAAAATAGATTTACAAGGGCTGTAGCCCAGTTTGGAGTACATTTGGATGCATAAAATCAGGAGGCACAACTGCAAAGTGTCTGAGCTTCATACTCATCTCCAAGGGTTGTGAATTCTGAACACAACAAAGCCATTTGTTTAGGTGAATAAGCCAGGCTGATAGCACAATAGGTTGGCCCCGACCTTGCTGGGCTTTCAGAAGGGCTTAAATATCTGGCTTTGACATCTAACCTAAGGATCAGAGAGAAGTATGGAGACCTTAAAATGGCTGGACTGTCCTTGAATTACTGTGCTCTCTCAGGGAATGTACTCTACACCTTTAATGGCTTAATTGTTTTTAATGTTTGTATGGTTGTTTTATTTTTATTTTTTTGGTACTGTTTATATTTTAATTGTAAACCACCCAGACTCAAGAATATGAGATGGGCAACTATGTAAATTGAATGAATAAATAAAGGAATTATAGTCAGACAAAATATGCAAGCCTCCTAAATGCTTCTAGTGACCGATCTGCTAGCAAGAGGAATTTTTTTAAATCTTCGGGTCAACCTAAATGATTGGTTAATAAGTACATCATTAATTTAAGATGCCAGGCTTAATTCAGAGGCATCCACATGCAATACTAGCTCAACTGTCCTAAACCAACACAGTACAGGTTATCTCAGGATAGGTTATCTTGGGATATTGTCCTCTTGGTTGGTGGCTTTTAACCAGATTCAAGTTAATTTTAATGTCCTTATCGTTATGATTTTACTGTACTGTAAACCATCTCGAGTGAGGATAGTGGATAGTGAGATGGGTGGCATATAAATCAATTAAACAAAGAAACAAACAAGCCCCTCTTTTTTCATAATCCTTGATGGCAAATAGTACATCTAGCATGTTGTTACATTACACAGGGCAGACAAAAATGTTATTACCAAGATCTCATTAATAATAGTGAGGAACTTCACTCTTGTCTTTCTGTAGATCTAGGGTTTGTGATCTAGAAAGGGCTTGTGGCTTCATCTGTAAAATGGCTCCCTCCAACCTTTGCTTAAATATATTATTGGATACCTAAAATATCCAAATATAATTCTTTCCAAATATGTGGTACAGTGGGGAAACCAGAAACACAATTGTAACAGAAATGTTGTTCATTACCATCATGGAAAGTAAAGGTCCAACCTATATAGGTACGATAAGAACTAGTGAGACATCTATGCATTTTTCACTACTGGATAGGTGATCACGTGTCAATACTTTTCTTGCCAAACAAGAACTCTAAATTCTTCTCTGTATATTAAAAGACAACATAAAGAGGATACTTACAGCTGTAGAAAGTCTAGATGCCAAAGTCATTTCAAGGTTACCTTTCAAACCAATCAGGGCTGGAATCAGAATAAACATTTCTCTGATTTTAATGAATACTTTCCAGTGCTGAAAGGGAGGGAAGAAAGCATTAATCCATTGTGATATTAGTTGTAACATGCACATTCATATAAGCTTTGAACTACTGTACTACATAAGATTTCCCAGCAGTATGCTGTTTTTCAGTGTGGATAGATCCTCCATCAATATAACTTTGAAACTGGAAGCTAAATACCTAAGCAACAATTAATAAAGAAAATTGAAATAAATCAGCATTCTTGTCACAGTCCTATAAAAATATATCACAAAACTAAAGGCCAACTATTTTTCATTGGACCAAACATACATCATGGAAACTAATTAGATAGTTCCAATTATATCATTCAACCTTTCTTTGCACTCCCAAATAATTTTGAACAATTTCAAAATCATGAAAACAATAAGCCAGTTCTTTAATTTTATGATCTACTTGGTGGCTAATCCTGCACAACGAAGTTATTTGAGGTAGAAGAACATAAAGTTCAAGAATGTGTTGCTTATTATTATAAATGACTTGAAAGTGAAGAGGAAAAACATAGTAGAAAGTGCAGTTTGTGGTGATAAGAAATTTGTGTAAATCTTTTTCCATTCCTTATATGTAATGCATTAATGGACTGTTTCCTTTTCTGTTTTATGCCTCTAAACCAGAGACATCGTTCAAGCAGCAGAGAATTTCTACAGGATTACAATTATTACAGTATTTCAAAAAACAAACACAATAAACATATTATTGACTATGTTGCCTATACATTTTAAATTACAAATAAACTTGAAATCATAGGACTGCCACTTCACTTTGCAACCTGTTTTGCTTATTATTAATGAAGAAGGGGAAAAATGTTTCTAATAATAATATAATGGACACAGTCCAATCCACTGATATCAGTGAGGCTTCTCCCTAACTACATATTTAAGCATAGAGTGTTCTGTGACTGCGTAATCATTCACTGGCTGAGTTCACACAACATGCTAAAACCTAGTATAGTTTAACAAAACATTGCATAGCTTAGCAAAATACAAGATCCTTATGCCTGGACAAATAAATCATATTATGTTTTAACACGTTGACTTGACTCACACAACATGCTAAGACAGAAACTATCCAATTGTGATTTAAGCGAGTCTAATGTTTTGCACACAAATCCTGCACTCTTTTGTATGAGTATATGCATACCTGGAGGATTGTTATAAGGCTCAAAGGCAGGGATGGGCTTCACAAATTTTAGCAAGGGGTTCTCTGCCTGGTTGCTGGGTGGGTGTGGTCATGGTGGGCGTGGCCTAGTTGGCCTCCTGCACTGTGGGGAGGGGCGTTTTGCCCTCCCTGGGCTCTGGAGGCTTTCCTCGAGCCTCCAGGAGGGCAAAAATGGCCTCCCCAGGCTCTGGAGGCCCTCTGGAGGCCAGAAACAGCCCATTTCCAGCCTTCCTGAACTTCCAGTAGGCCCATTTTTCACCCTCTCTGAGCCTCCATGTGCGCCCTCCACTTATTTGCATCCAAAATGGGCCACGTGGGGACTCCTGAGAGGGGCAGGGTGTGGGGCCAGCCAGAAGTGGGATTTGGGGGTTCTCTGAACTGCACAGAATCTTAGCTAGAGGTTCTCCCAACCCCTGCAGACCCCCAGGAGCCCACCCCTGCTCAAAGGCCCTATGAAACAAAGTAATCATAAACAAGAATTCTATTTATTTAGAGGACTTGATATATGAAGAAAATTATTTGGGCCAGTAATAGCCATTTAGCTCTAGACTAGGAAGATCCAAAGCATAGATCCACTAACCAACTGCACTAGCATACAGGTAGATCTCGACTTACAGCCATTTGTTAAGTGACCGTTCAAAGTTACAATGGCACTGAAAAAAAGTGACTTAGGATCGTCGTTCCCTTTTACAACCATTGCAGCATCACCACGGTTACATGGTCAATATTCAGATTGGTAACTGGATCATATTTATGACAGTCACAGTGTCCCAAGGTCATTTGTGAGCTTCTGACAAGCAAAGTCAATATTCACTTCACACCTGTGTTACTAATTTTAACAAGTGCACTGAATCACTTAACAACTGTGGCAAGAAAGGCTGTAAAATGGGGCAAAGCTCACTTAACAAATGTCTCACATAGCAACTTAAATTTTGGGCTCAATTGTGGTTGTACGTTGAGGACTACCTGTGGTAGATTACGCTCCATAAACTTCAGTGAGGAGGCTTTCAGAAAGCTCTAGTTTGCAGGATGTCAGTTGAAAAAAAAGAGTAGACAGAATTGGCCAAAGAACTTAGAGTACCCTACAAGGAAGAATTTAATAAAGACCAGGAACATTCTTGGATCTGTTCAATCCTAGTATATCTTCTCCAGGACACTTAGAAAGAACAACAGGTGGATAATGAATAAGAGCCTTTCATTCAGCTCAGTCTGTCCACAAGACTCTCTGCAGAGCCTTAACATTCTCATACATCCGCCCCCCCCCCCATGCAAGTAGAACAAATACTGCACCTAGCTCTCACTTAGCAGTATTAAAAATAGATGCTCGCGGTCAGAGCCTACCCCTCATTACCAAGGAAGTTGAAAGAACATACATACTTGAAAAATATCCATCACCAAACCAGCAGCTACCAGGCCTAAACCTGCCAGTATATATGGCCCGAAGATCTGTGATGCAATGGAGAAGCATGTTTCTGGAAGGAATCCACTGGATGATCTGAAAAACTTACAGGTAAAACCTCTGAGTTTCTTCCCCCGGAAGCACAGCTCCAATTTCAGCTCAGTGACCACCATTACTGAATGCCATTAGCCATACTAAAGAAGAAGAGGACAAAAGGAAATCCAGAAATTGGAGTAGTCTTCAATCTTCAGTTTCAAGGCACCTTTAGATTACAGTTGCCCCACCACGTGTTTCGAAATCTGATGTCCTTTTCTTCTTCCGCAAGAGAACAAGGTTAGTTTCCAAAATGCATTCAGATTAGCTGAGCTTGGTTTTTCACTATGTCAGCTTCCAGCTATCACAACCTGGCCGAAAACCAGAAAGACTGGCTGAAGCTGGGGCACTGAAGAGTTACCAGCATAAACAGTGGTAGGTTGTGCTGGAATTGCTTAAAATACTTCAGTCACTTATGTCCTTTCTCCTCCACTTACAAAGACAGTAATTGAAAAGATAAGCTTGCATGGCCGAAATAGACACAGCGCCATCAAGCTCACCCTGTGTGACGCTGAATCTTTCTTACTGTTCTAAGGCAAAGAAGAAAGTTTACTTCAGTTTCCTTTTTCCTTTTTTGCTTCCTCAAGGTGAAGGAAGGTCATTAGGAACAGGAGCTTAATCTTAACTACAAATAGGAACAGGAGCTTAATCTTAACTACAAATACAAAAATTACAGAAGAGCTCAGAGGGAAAAGTAAGGGAGAAAATCTATTAAGCTGTACTAGCTAAAAGGCACTTTCATCCTTCTTCTTTTCTTCTTCTGATTTCCTAGCTCTGCTTTGGGTACACAAGTTTAGAAAATAGGTAGTCTCCCTCTTTCAATGACTGACTTTCAGAACTCCTGAATGAACACCAATGAGGCTCAAAAGCCAGCACCCTTATCTGCTGTCATTACTTCAAATTCAGATACAAAAGCCCTGATAACAGTCTCTGCAGAACTTATTTAAGGTCATTCTATTCTCTTCCAGTACTTTTCCTGTTGCATTTTATTTCCTGTCCTAAAAATCTGCCATGGCCTATTCTGCACTTTATTTTTTAAAAAGAAAAAACAGTACAATCCACGGTAGAGTAATACTAATCATTCAGCACACAAGCATTAAAAAAGAAAAAAAAAACCCGCTAGTGCAACTCTTTCAGCTTTGTCTCTTCACAAAACTTGTAATTTACTCAGTTGTGTAAAAATTTACATTTGGGATTTTCCTGCTTTGATCAATTCTCTTAAAAGAAGGAAGAGGGCTATCGTAGACAATACAATAATTCTTCAGATGCTCTTTGCTTGCTCGAGGCCAGTAAGTAGCTCTCGTTTGCAGCCCTACGTTTTCATGAAAAGGATACAGCAATAAATGACAAAATCCAAATGCTTGGTTAATTAAAATAAACCAGGAATTTCCAGAATTAGAGAATCATTTTTTTCCCTTTAAATGATGTTTCACATCTGGTGGCACTATCCCGGAATCTGGATGAGCAGAAGTTTCAAAGGATAAAACTTATTCTCTTGTCTCTTTGTCTATCTTTTCCCATGGGAACTTTCTCCAAATGCCTTAGATTGAAGGACATACATCCTCATAACTTGATGAGGCAATTTAAACTGGAAGTCCATGATGAATGTAGAGTCATTCTGGGTGCTGCAGAACCGAAAAGGATTTAAACCCAATCTTTGGAGTCTGTCTTTAACCCCACCCCAACATTGTCTGCACTACACCAATCAATCAATTCGATAGTAGTCTGGTTACTACAAATAAAACCAGCAATCTTCCTGAGGCATGCTGGTAGGTCTAAAAAAAGCTTTCTCTGATAACATATTGAGGTTAATCCAAGAACTCTTGTTTGCTTAGCTGCTTTCTTTCCCACACTAAGGAGGTACAGAGGAGGTTGAAGAAAGCTGGGCTTAAATTTTGTAAGTCCTGTAACCAGCATTAATTGAGGAAGAAGCTTCAAAAGTCACCTTCAGACATTAGCTTTCTACACAGGTACAGAAAACAAAACAATCATAGTCTTTTTGTTCCTTTAGATAGCCAGAAAATCCAGTACATGAATAGGGACACAGTGGATGGTCAGCTCAGGAGGAGAACTGGCAGTTAGAGCTCAGGATTCTTTTGGGGAAGGGGGGGGGAGAGGACAATGAACTTCATTCCTTTATGAGCCAGAGAGTAGGAGGAGGAAGATGGACTTGAAGGACAGGAGGAAGTGCCCCTACCAAGGTAATGGTCAGCTAAGAGGGACTTGAGTCCAGGCCAAGAAACTAATTTGAGAAAATGTTTCGGACAAGCCTTTCTCCAGTTCACATGAAGATAAAGCGGTGGGGGAAGGGTACATTGAGACTTGCAATAATTCTGTTACTATCACTCTTGTAATTAAAAGGGCTCCTGTTAGGAAACTCCCAACCAGGCAGGGAGGATGAGTTAAGAAGGGAATTAGCCTTGAGTCCTTGCGCAGCCACAAGAAGTCTGACCCAGACACCCCCTTAAGTTCCATGAAATCTTATTTGGTTGTTATTGTGATTTATTGTGAACACAATAAAGTTGCTGGCTTGGACTTTTCATAAGTGTATCTGGTTGTTGCACCTGAGACATCCTGAGCTATATACCATTGGTTTCTTAGTCTGGTCCACACTGAATGGCTGACACAATGGATGGAAACATGTTCGTTGCTTCCCATGCTTTTCTTGAAGGGTGGGGGGTTAGAATAACCCTTCTGAAGAAGAGAAAGAGCTACAATCAAGGCAATGGTCAGATAAAAGAGCCCAAAGCAGGAATGCAGTTTGAGAAACCATCTTAGACTTGACCCTCCCTAGTTCTCTACTCTAAACATAGAGGAGGAGACATATTCAGAAGTGCAAGGTTTTGTTACTGCAATTTTAGTATTTGGTGTTTGAGTCTAGTTTACCTTGAAGGGCTGACACAATGGATGGAGCAGGGCTGCTCTTCCCAGGCTGCATCACTTTCCTTGGGGACAAGAAATGGTACTCTTCTACTTTTGATTGGTGGTTGAACTCATAGTCTTGGTGCATATTTATAATAAACCCACAGCCCTCTCTAAGCGGTTTACAGAGTCAGCATTTTGCCCCCAATAGTCTGGTCCTCATTTTACCCACCTCGGAAGGATGGAAGGCTGAGTCAACCTTGAGCCTGGTGAGATCTGAACTGCCAAATTGCAGGCAGTACTGCATTCTAACCACTGTGCCACCATGAGGGGGGGGGGGGAGGAGAGAGGCATACTGGAGAAGACCGCTAAGTTCAATTCCCACTGGCAACAGAATACCACAGACCAAGGTGTAACTGTAAGCACACAAGATTTGGGTACTCCTGGATCATTTACTTCCAACCCTAGGATTGACCATCAATATTTCTTGGATGATAGTAACTTACGGTTGGCAGAGCTTGACGAGATCCTGATCGGTGGTACCAGGATGCAGGCCCCGGATGTACAAGTTTGTTTTGCTCAGCTGGTCCCCGCCACCTCCGCCACCACCTGGCCCGCTGCTGCTGCTGCTGCTACTATTGTTGTTGCAGCTGCCACTAGGGCTTGGGGGTGCCATCTGCTGGGCCACTGAGACATAAGGCTGCATGGCAAAGGAGAGATAACTTGTTAAAATGGCTTCTGGGACAGGCAAGGCAAAAACAGCTAGTAAGACAACACTCGGTTGTAGATGACGGAGACACAGTGAGCAGGGTGGAATTCCCACTGCACTCGGTCTAATTTTTCCTTTTCAGTTCTTCACAAATGGGCAACTTTGACCTCTTATCACGATGAGCATAAAGGAACTGTAAGTTATATACGCAGAATGCCCTGCTGAAAAGGTAGAAGATAAGAAGAATTGTCTTTTATCTCCTTTTGGTACAAAGACCCCAGCTAATTTACCCATACTGGGCCTGCATCAGAGGGAGAGACCCTTGGGACACGGGTTTCTTCTGTTCTGCTTTCTAGAGGTGGAAGCCTTCACAAGTTCAATACAATTAAAACATACAATTGTAAGATCAGATCAGGGCAGAGGGGTTTTGCTTTCTCTGAGAGTTTCAAGCCCTTTCCTCCTTTCACGGCTACAATCCCCTCACACCACCCATCCTGCCCCAAAGTGGTCCCTGATCAATTGCCTTCAGTCCCCGGAAGGGGAGAAGTAAGGAGGTTTCCTCATCCAGGATGATCAGAAGTTCCACCCTCCCGATGGATCTGAACCCCTGAATGTAACAAAGGCCCCCAAACACTGCCACCATCAGAGAGGATAGTATAAAAGGAAGGGGGGGAAAAAAACAGCCTTGCTATCATTGGTCAAGACACCTTTGATGTCATAATCAAAGTCAGCAAGTAAATTTGGTTAGAACATTCTCAGCTTGGACTCTTTTTACAGACAATTCTTGTCTCTGTGCAATGAACGTAGAGCTCTTTGCTCATGTTTCAGAAGAGCAAGGGCTGTTCCATCCCAAAACCACCTACATGGCATCGGCCCAGGGTACTTGGAGGACCACCTTCAGCCTTTATCCCACCGCCCAGTGCGCTCACACAGGG
>JANHFM010006056.1:22003-38858 GCA_032468115.1 Grayia smithii | reverse complement strand
AACACTACAGCGTCTTATCTTATAGCTTCTATTTAAATCAATATACAGATTTCTTCTATTCCACTTTTTTGCTAGTCGAATCCACAGTATCACCATTACTTGTCCGAGTTTTATTAATCAGATATAATTTCCTTCAGTTTGGGTCAAATTTTTGGTTTTCCTTTATTTACTTTTGTATCCATTGATACCATTTTCCCCATATTTTATAATTTCCCGAGTCCTCTTTTGCCTTCAATTTTATGGTGAGAGAATCCATCTCCGCACATTTGTATATTTTCCGGATTATGGTCTCTTCTGTTGGGATAGTGGATGCTTTCCAAGATTGCGCCAGTACTATTCTTGCTGCGGTGGTGATATGTATCAACAAGCATTGGTCATCTTTCTTAATTTTGTCTGATATTAAGTAGAAATAATTCTGGCTTCTTTTGTATTTTAATTTGTAGAATTTCCTCTGACCATCTATGAGTGCAGAATTTCTGAATTTTGGGGCAGAGCCACCAGACATGGTAGTATGTTCCATCTCCATGTGTACATTTCCAACATTTAGGGTTCGCATTAGGATATATTTTGGCCAAAGTATCTTAAGAAGAAGCCTAGTTCTTCTAGTTGAGATTTACTTATAGGTCTACAATGAACAGAAATTATTCCAGTTGGTCAATGTGAGGTGTCCCCAGCTATTGCATTCTTATGGCTTTGAAGATAGAATAGAATAGAGCTGGAAGAGACCTTAGAGGTCTTCCAGTCCAGCCCCCTGCCCAAGCAGGAAAACCTATGCGATTTCAGATAAGTGACTGTCTAGTCTCTTTTGGAAAATCTCCAGTGATGGATGTTTTGCTTCAAGTGAAGATGTCTCTTCAAACTTCTGGGATGAGGAAGCAATTGAGCTGACCTAAAAAACCATCCAGCTTCTTCATTTCCAGATATTTCCTGAAGATCTCCCCTTGCAGAATTGAAGATCATAGGGAACGTCCACCTGGGATGCTGGCTGTTATGGTTATCTTTATTTATGCATCTTCAGATTTCTTATAATTACAACCAACCCCAAAGAATATACAAAGAACAGTTACAGGAATTGAGAATGTCTAGTCTAATGAAAAGAAGGATTAGGAGAGACATAATAGCACCTGTTCCAATATTTGAGGGGCTCCTAGAAAGTTGAAGGGGTAAAATTGTTTTCCAAAACACCAAAAGGCAAGACAAGAAATAATGGATAGAAACTAACCAAGGCGACAAGCAACCTGGAACTAAGGAGAAATGTCTAACGGTGAGAGCAATCAGCCAATGGAACAATTTGCCTTCAAAAGTTGTGGGTGCTCCCATCACTGGAGGTTTTCAAAAAGAGCCTGGAAAATCATTATCTGAAATAGTATAGAGTCTCCTGCTCAAGCAGGGGTTGGACTAGAAGATCTCCAAGGTCCCTTCCAACTTTATTAATCTATGTTCTAAGTGCATATGTTAATGTGCTTGAAATGGGGCATATTATGATATGTTTAACTGTTTAAGCTGAAATGTTTCACTTCAGTTTGTTTTAGTTGGAGGCAAACCATATGATGAACAATTGGGGAACTAGGTAGTTCTAGTCTAACAAAAAAAAGAGGCGGCTAGGATGACATGCATGTTTTAATATTTGAGGGCTGCCCCAAAAGAAAGGGAGTCCACCTATTCTCCAAAGCACCAGAAGGCAAGACAAGAAACCATGGATGGAAACTAATTAAGGAGAGAAGCAACCTGGAACGAAGGAGAAATTTCCTGATAGTGAGAACAATTAACCAGTGAAATGACTTGCCTCCAGATGTTGTGAATGCTCCAACATTGGAGGTTTTCGAGCCATTTGTCAGCCATTTGTCCAGAATAGTATAGGATCTCCTGCTTGAGCAGCAGGTTGGACTAGAAGATCACTAAATTCTTTTTCAATCCTGTTATTCTTTGTTCTGTGAGTTCCTATGTGTTTGTCATTATCACTACTAGACTCAGAGAACTCCAGTGACCTTGTTTAATGACTTGTTTCTTTCCCTGCTTCCTTCAGAAGATTTTAAAGTTTTTAATTACTTTGATAAACTGCTAGTCAACTAGACAAGGTAACTGGGGCAGATGAGATTAAGATGATAGAAGTTATGAATGCTTTTATTATAGGGTTAATGAAATTCACCCTGCCTTTAATGGAACGAAACCTTCCCTGCCTTTATCTTTAAGAAAACAAAGGAGAATCAAATTTTAGATGTTTTCTCACGTTAAATTTCTGCCCTGATCTCAGATTTTGTTTAGCTGACTGTTGTGTAAGTTGCAGTCTGTTCTTCTAGGTTCTCACAACACATCACACTTCCTTAACAGAAAATCAGTTTGGTGTAGAGGTTAGACTAAAAACCTGAAAGCATAAATCCTAGTCGTTCATTAGGTTTGATGGCAGTTGCGTGACCTTGATCAGTCACATACTCTCTCAGTCCTAGGAAGCAAAAAACGACAAACCACTTCCAAATACCTGGTCAAAAAAACCCCCAAACCCTGTGGATGCTACTGCAGAAGCCAAAGTCCCAAAACAAATAAAAAATCCCCCAAAATGTCCATAATAGATTGTGGGAATGTGGTAGATATAATATATCTTGATTTCAGCAAAACAAACACCCAATGATGTGCAGATTATGAAGCTAGCTAAATGAAGACTGGACAGTATTGTAATTAAACATATGTTAAAGGAGATTATCAGTCATCCAGGTCATGGTTGTCCCAAAGGTGCTCTTTCAAAAGGTAACTGGATTTTGTTTTTCTTTGAAGACATTTCACTTCTCATCCAAGAAGCTTCTTCAATTCTGTCAGAACTGAAGAAACTTCTTGGATGAGAAGTGAAACATCTTCAAGGAAAAACAGTCTAATTGCCTTTTAAAAAACCATCTTTGGGACAATTAAACAGATACGTAGTTGGGTTGCTTAGCATGTTCAAAGTGGTCATCAACAATATGGATGGAGTGGAGAGGCCCATTCTGGCTGAACAGTGGAGGATGGAAGGATTGATATTCCTGTAGTCATTTGGTCATTAGCAAGCTGTCTTTAGCAGTAACAACCAGGTGACTTCAAGGAATATAAATCCTTCCATCCTTCACCATTCAGCCAGGACTGAAGAAGCTTCATGGATGAGGAGTGAAAGGTCTTCAAAGAAAAACAAAGTCCAGTTCCTCTTGAAAAAGCACCTTTGGGACACAAGCTCTGAGAATCGTTGAGGCCACTTGGAGGTTTATCTGTGCCTTCAGGGTCCCCTGAATAGTGCAAGGAATATAAATCCTTCCATGCTCCACCATTCAGCCAGAACTGAAGAAGCTTCTTGGATGAGAAGTGAAATGTCTTTAAATGTCTTTGTTTTAAAGAAAAACAAAGTCCAGTTGCCTTTTTAAAAAGTATCTTTGGGGCAACCATGACCTGTATGATTGACCATCTCCATGGACAGTGAGCTGGTAATTGGTGACATTGAGAATATCTATGTTTATGACTCTGGAGATTTTCA
Source organism: Grayia smithii (assembly GCA_032468115.1). Taxonomy (NCBI): domain Eukaryota; kingdom Metazoa; phylum Chordata; class Lepidosauria; order Squamata; family Grayiidae; genus Grayia; species Grayia smithii. The sequence goes on along the minus strand of JANHFM010006056.1, from coordinate 35,362 downwards.
ATCATTCAGGTGATGGTTGTCCCAAATGTGTTTTTCACAAAAGGTGACTGGACTTCCTTAGTGTTTTCTTTGAAAACATTTTGCTTTTCATCCAAGAAGCTTGGATTAACTTCTGAACTGAAAATGGTTACTTTTGTTAATGTTATATTGAGCATTAATTGAATGTCTCAAAAAAATTTCTCTATTTACTTATATTCTTCTAGAATTGTCTATTTAAATAATGTAATCGCAACCTAAATAGAAGTAGTAGTTTGAGAGGTTTCTATGGGGCAAGCCTGAGGGAGAGAAGAGGACAGGATAGGAGAGGTTTCTGTGGGGAAATCTTCTTAGATGAGAAGCAGAACATTTTCAAAGGAAAAAAAGAAAACAAAAAAGTTTCATTGCTTTTTGGCACCTTTGGCAAACCATGATGTGGATGCTTGAGAGTCACCAGACTTTTAACCAAGTGAATATGACACTATTTTGTAAATACTGGACACCATTTGAGCCATGCTCTCCATTTGTGGGACAGAAAACAATAGAGTTAAGTTATGGGATGATAGGAAAGAAAGTAAGATCAGGGGTGTTTATGGAGGAGAGTTCACCACCATTGGGTGGTCTCAAAGATCTTCCCAAATTCGAAGTTCAGCATTGAGCTACATAGATTTCCTGTTATTAGAGTGACAAACCTGTTTCTCTTCCTTCTTAGGAAGACACTGAACTGCAACATACTTCCGTGATTATTCTTGGGATGTTATTGAAAAGGGCGAAGGAGTTTCACAGAAGTTATTTTAAAGAAACTATCCCACAGATACTATTAATTCTGCTGGCAGATGGAGCAAAGAAGTGAGCTGAACAACTGGGTAAGGATTTGAGGATTAGAAATGGCAGTTTGTGGAAAAAGGAAATTATGGTGTAACTTGATAGCAGGGGGGTGGCGTGGCAAAATATAAATGCATTTATAAGTTCAGAAGTCATTTCTTTATCCTCTTTCCTTTCCTTCCCTTTTCTTTTTCTATTTTCTTTTTTCACTATCTACTATTTTTCCTTATTTTCCTTTATGGTTTTAACTTGGATAAAACTGTCTTTTATAACATAAATGTGTGTGTTTATACTATACTGTACTGTAGTATGCTATATATTATAGTCTATATTCTATATACTGTATACTATATACTATATACTGTGCTATGCTATGCTATGCTATGCTATGCTATGCTATGCTATGCTATGCTATGCTATTGTAGCGCTACCCCCGTAAGGGCTGCTGGAGTCTGGGTTCTCCTGGCCATTTTTGGAATGCCACTGGTCCATACTGGTTCCTCGCTCAGGCACCTCTACTGGTCTGGTCATGTAGGGTCATGGTGGTTAGTCACTTCTCAGCAGGCAGGTCACGTGGTGGGGTGATGGTCATTCTTTTCTCAGCTGGCAGGTTACATAATGAGATGGTATTCATGTGGCTGGTCAGCCTTCTTCCTTTCTCCTCTCTCCCTCTCTTGAATTTCCTGCTGCCTCTGCTCCTTCATGGATTCCTCTGCTTGCCCCACAGAAGCCTTTCCTTTCCTCTCCTATCCTATCCTCTTCTCTCCCTCAGGCTTGCCCCACAGAAGCCTCTCCTCTCCTATTCCCTTTTCTCCCTCAGGCTTGCCCCACAGAAACTTCTCAAACTACTACTTCTATTTAGGTTGTGATTACATTATTTAAATAGACAATTCTAGAAGAATGTAAGTAAATAGAGAAAATTTTTTGAGACATTCAATTAATGCTCAATATAACATTAACAAAAGTAACCTTTCCAGACAAACCACATCAACTTGTTTTTCTCATATGTACGTGTATATATTAATGCATAAATATTGTGAGTTTGATGTCAAATCCCACTATTTGTAAATATTAAAAACAAGGAAAAGATCAAAATGAAAGCAAAAGTATAAATATTTAATTTCCAAACCCTTTTTATTTCAATTTACAATATTCATTAACATAAGCTTTAAAACCATATAATATAAAATATAAACATTAATTAATGTTAAAATTAATTTAATTTAAAATGCGGCCAGCTGAGTAGCGGTGGAATGGAACTGGGTGACAGCAGATCAGTGGCTGACAGCAGCAAGGCAGACCAGCTGTGACACAAAGCTAAGTGGCAGCAAAGTGTCATATCGTACACAAAAACCCCAGCAGTGGTCAGGCAACTGAAGGGCAAGAAGACAGGGAGGAAAGGGATAAGTACAAAACACTTCTATGCAGGGAGGAAAGGGATAAAGTTTCAAGGCAGGGAATAGAGGGCTAAGAGCAAAGCATCTCCTAGAAAGCAGCCAGAGATTTCCTGCAAAAAAAAGTGCATATCAAAGTCCATACTTTTACATACTTTCACATTTTTAAATGAACTTTTAGAATTTTAAATTAGATTTTTTTTTCTAAATCTGTAGTTAAATCTTTTACGTTTGGAACCTTTATACATTTTTAATCTTAAAATGAATTAGCAAAAAGAAGCAGTCATGGAAAAAGAGACTAAGACTGTTGTGATTTGTAAATCATGTTCCATATATGCGCTTATGCCCACAAAAGACCTAAATTACACATGTACCAAATGTAAACTAAATGAATCATTAGAAGAAAAAGGGAAGGGTCTAGAGAGGCATCCCTAGAAGCTCCTTCTACAAATGAGAAACTCCAACCTAAGACTTTATCCAAACTGAACATAATAAAGACAAACAACTTCTGAAAGAAATGACCCTGTATGTGAACCTTTAGACCAGTGTTTCTCAACCTTGGCCACTGGGAGTTGAAGTCCACACATCTTCCAGTGGCCAAGGATGAGAAACACTGCTTTAGACGAAGACGGATGGAAACACTCATAGAAGAAAACTGCAATGAAGAATAATGCCCCTGCTATCTGGTCCAGTCCCTTAGAGCTAAGCAATTGATTTTGTCCTCTGGAAGAAAGCATGCAGACACCTAGATATGTTTCTGCCAGCAAAATTTATGGAATAAGGTACAGGTAGTCCTCAATTTACAACAGTTCATTTAGCGACCATTCGAAGTTACAACAGTACTAAAAAAAGTGACTAATGACCATTTTTCACACTTACAACCTTTGCATCATCCCCATGGTCTTGTGACCAAAATTTAGACAGTTGGCAACCAACTCACATTTATGAATCACAGAATCATAGGATCCCCTTTTGCAACCTTCTGACAAGCAAAGTCAATGAGGAAACCAGATTCACTTTACAACCGTGTTATTAAGTCAAAACAACTGCAGTTATTCGGTTAACAACTGTGGCAAGAAACATCATAAAATGGGACAAAATTCACTTAACACATTTCTCAGCAACATAAATGTTGGGCTCAGTTGTGGTTGTAAGTGGAGGACTACCTGTATTGATTTTATCTATTCAGTAAAGGAGTTCATGCTACTCATTTTCCGAACAATCCCTAGTAATAATAATCAGTCTTATGAAGAAGCAACTTATATTCTGGGAAAAGCAGAAGGAAGGGAAGATGACCCCAGGCAGGAAGGTGGATGGCTCAGGTGCAGCCAGCGATGGGTTCACCATGGAGAGGACCAGGCTGGGTGAGAAATTGTCCCGGAGAGGGTCCCAAAGGTGCTTTTTCTGAGGTTCTGAAGAAGCTTCTTGGATGAGAAGCGAAACATCTTCAAAGAAAAACCAGAAAAAACAGTTTCTTCTTGAAAAAAGCACCTTTGGGGCAACCATGATCTGAATGTCTGAGAATCTCCATAGATGTCCCGGAGAGGGAAGAGTTGGCTCTGACTCTGAAGAGGTGGTGTAGGAAAGAGCAGCTCCTGGGCATTTAGGGCTCCCTTCCAACGGCAGCAGCTGCAACTGAGAGCCGTCCTCAGATATGAGGGAGAAAAAGCCCCCCCCCTTGGCAAAGTTCCAGCTCCTCATTTTGCCATGCCTTAAATAACTAGTTACCCCTTATACAAGTATTCCTCAAGTTATGACCACAATTGATCCCTAAATTTATGTTACTAAGTGAAACATTTGTTGAGCGAGTTTTGTCTCGTTTTACTACTTTTGCTGCAGTTGTTATGTGAATCACTACACTGTAAAGCGAGTAACTTGGGTTACTAAGTGAATTTGATTTCCCCATTAACTTGGCTCACTTTGAAGTCGGGTTGTTAACTCTCAGAGTGTGGTTGATTCGAGTCCTTGATCAGCTAACGACTCGCCTTCAAAGTGCTAACAAGCTGAGAAGGTTAGTATAGTTTTGAATGAAAAGAGTTTTTTTCAAAAACATAGTTTGTATTGAAGTACATGTTGTTCATGAAAAACATCGGTCCTTACCAAAAGGGGTACAGACATGAAGAATACTGAATGATGGATTTAAGATATTGATTTTTTGTTGAAAAGGAAAAAAAAAACCTTCCTCACCATAAAAGCAACTCAGTACTACAACCAATTAACCAAAGAAGCGATGGGAAGTGAGCAAAGATCTAGACCAGAGGTCTGCAACCTTAAATACTCAAAGAGCTATTTGGACCTATTTCTCACAGAAAAGAAAACACCAGGAGCCACGAAACCTGGGTGGGCATGGCCAATTCAACATGACTCCCACCCAGTCACATGACACCACCCAGCCACGCCTTTTGTGGATCCCAGTATTTTCTGTGGGAAATGGGCCTCTCTCTCTCTCTCTCTTTCATTTCTATTTTTCTCTTTTTCCTCTCCCTCTCTTCCTTTCTTTTTTTTCTTCCTTTCCCTCCCCATTCTCTCTCTCATTTGTTTCCCACTCTTTCCCCTCTCATTCTCTCCCTCCAGCTCTCTCTCATTTCTCTCTCTCCCCCTTCTCTGTTTGTTTCTTTTTCCTCTCATTCTCTCCCTCCTTTTTCTCATTTCTCTCTTTCCCCTTTTCTCATTTCTCTCTTGTCTCTCCCTCTCATTTCTGTTTTTCTCTTTTTCCTCTCCTTCTCTCTCTCTCTTTGGGCACTTGGTCCGGAAAAGGTTAGCCATCAAAGCTCAGACAAATGGTTGTCCAATCAAGACATTTCAGACAATGGTTGTCCAATCTCTTCTTAAAAACCTCCAGTCTTGGAGCACCCACAACTTCTGGAAGCAACCTGTTTCACTGGTTAATTGTTCTCACTATCAGGAAATTTCTTAGTTGTAGGTTGCTTCTCTCTTGGATTAGATTCCATCCATTGCTTCTTGCCCTGCTTTCAGGTGCTTTGTAGAATAGGTTGACCCCTTCTTATTTGTGGCAGCTCAAGTTTTGGAAGAAGGCTATCATGTCTCGCCTATCCTTTTCATTAAATTAGACATATCCAATTCCTGCAACTTTTCCTTGTATATTTTAGCCTCTTTATATGTTTTAGTTGCTCTTCTGCACTCTTTCTAGATTTGAACACAGTCTGAAACATTGTTTAGTGAGCAATTCTTGAGAAACTAGTTAGAATTTTAAAATAAATGATAAATCAAGATTTATATGCCAGACAGAAGGAGGCAAAGCTTTGATGGACTGGTTGTTGAAAGGTGTAAAGGGAACTATAAGATACATAGAATGAACATTTTGTCTTGGCATCCATTCTTAATTGTTCATTGGTGTCATCTTCTTATGCATGGAATTGGAATTGGCCTACTGCCCAACTGTACCCATATAATGTATTTGCTTGCAGTGTAGCAGTAGAAGCCCTTAAAAATATGAAAGTAGCAAAGAACGATTCCCGCATTTTGGAGGCAATCAACAAAGATCATGGCTGGGACATGGTCAAAGATGCTGAGGAGCAACACAAGGGATTTGCCTGTCTAAGAAGGTAAGGTACAAAATTCTGTTCTGGAAGGAGGCTTTAAAAGATGGTGTCTTGTCCAATCGGAAGGAGACCTACTAATATGAACAATTTCTCATTTTCAGAGCTATGCAGATATGCAAAATGGATTCCTTTCCTGGGAGAAAGATTCCTCACTTATTTAAATATCTATTTTCGGAAAGGAGCCTGTGAAGAAGTGTTACGTTGCATTTTTTTTGCTGAGATATGTTTTTCACAAACAGCTAACTATGGAGAAAATTGAGGGACGATTGGCCTGACGATGCAATGCTGATGACTACTTATTTCCCTTGAAAATAGGTAGAGTATATGGGAAGTGACCAGACTTAGCAGACAGAGGCTTTTTAGCATTCTCAGCTTATTTTGGGTAGATATAGAGCTGCTATGTAAGAATTTAACAAAGAGACAGAAAAGGAGGGTAGAGATGTGAGGAGAAGCTATAGTGGAAAAATTCATACATTTAAGGCTGCATTCTTTTGTTCTACATTTTTATCCCAACTTTGCTTATTCCAACTGCATCAAACAAAGCCAAGAAAAAATAGGGGAAACGCATGGAAAGAGAGGAAGAAGGAACATTTTCAGAAACAACAATTGGGCTGAAACAACTACAGGTTATCCTTGACAGACAAATGTAATGGAACCTGCCCATTATGATTGTATGGCTTAAAGGTTGTAAAATGTGTTGGTCACATGAACAACCAGATCTTATGCCCTTTTTTGTGGAGGTTGTTAAGCAAGTCACCACCGCTAAGCAAAGCAATGGTTTACTATGGGTGTAGTTTTGCCATAAGCCAGAAGTAAGGGCTGGTTTTCAGCAAAACCATCGTAAAATGCAGTCAGGTGTGTCCAAGCATGCAGGTATGGAGAGCTGGTTACCTGAATTCACCCAAAGCATTCAGATGACCTGTAAGGCTTCTACTCTAAAAGAGTGGCGCTTTTCTGATTTGCAGGAATAAAAGATAGATTGCAAGTTATTCTCCGCTATTGTTCTGTTCAGTTGATACCGTAGGAAGCCTGTTCAGAAAGGAGAGAAACTATATCCTCACAATGTATGGCATTGGAGGACTCTGCAGTCCAGTCCAGTCTCCCTCGAAAGCTAAGCTTTGACAGGTACTAATGAAGTCCATAATGCACCACTGTATCGCAATATCACCATGACAGGTAAATCTTCAACTGCCAACCACAACTGGGCCCAAAATTTCTATTGCTAAGTGAGTTTTGCCCCATTTTACGACTATTCTTGCCACATTTGTTAAGTGAATAACTGCCAGAGTTGTCAAATTAGGAACACGGTTGTTAAGTGAATCTGGATTCCCCATTGACTTTGCTTGTCAGAAGGTTGCAAACGGTGATCACCTGACACCCCCCCTGGACATGCAACTGTCATAAATATGAACCAGTTGTCAAGCCTCTGGATATCAATCATGCAAACGTGGGGATACTGCAAAGGGCCGTAAGTGTGAAAAATGGTTATAAGCGCCGTTGTATCTTCAGTCACTAAATGAACTGTTGTAACTCGAGGACTACCTGTATTGAATGAATTTGGTTTCAGGTTCTATGACATAAATGTTTGTATGGCCTTATGTGTATATTTCATTCATTAGAATTGATTAAGCAGCGAGGCAAGGTAATAAGTTGGTTTTATTTTTTTATTCCTTTCAGGTCAAAAAAGAAGAGGAGCCGATTATAAAGCTTTGCTGAAGTTTCTAAGTGATCCACGTTCCAATATCAGGCAGCCCTCCTTGCAGCAGCTCATAGCTGCTCTTTACTCTCCCTGCGCTGCTTGCAAATGGCAGTGGGTAAGGGGATTGGGGGGGGGGCTGACAGCCCACTTTGCAACCCTCACAGGTCCCCTTTACGCTCATTGAGCTGCGCATGAATAGCGGTGGGTGGGGCGATTGCGGAGTTTGGAGGGCTCCAACAGCCCTCCTTGCAGCTTGCTTACTCTCCTGAGCTGCATGCGAGTTGTGGCAGGTGGGGCAAATGCGGGGTTGGGAAGGGTCTGGTAGTCCTCTTTGGAAGCCTCACAGCTCCTCTTTACACCCCCTGTGCTGTGTGTGAATGGCAATGGGGAGGGCCTGGTAGCCCTCCCACTCCCAATCGCACGCAGACATGATCTTGGAGCCACTGAGCTCTTTGAGTACAGTGGGACTACCAGAGGACTGGAGAAGAACTGTTGTGTTTCCAGTCTATAAAAAGGGGAGGGGGGAAGGGGGGCATTCGGACAACTACTGACCACTCAGCTTGACGTCAACACCTGGGAAAATCCTGGAAAAGATAACCAAGCAATGCATTTGTGAGCATCTAGAAATGAAGAAGGCAATTCATGGATTTGTCAAAAACAGATCATGCCAGAGAAACCTTATTGCAGATACTTGTATACAAGTAGCATGTAATAAACGTTTAGTGCTTTGAACTCAACTCCTGTGCTTGGTTAATTGTGCCCGACAAATGCTGTGGTCACTTTACTTAGACCTCAGTAAAGCAGTTGATAAAATAGGCCACAGCCTACTTCTTGGTAATTCAGATTCACAGCTGGTGACCAAATGCACTCTGGGTAGTCCTCAATGGGGCTACTTCTATTTAGAGGGAAACGTGCGGCGGGCTAGCTCAAGGTTCTGTCTTAGACCCAATCCTCTTCAACATCTTCATGAATGATCTAGATGAGGGGATGGAAAGTGAACTCATGAAATCCGCAGACAACACCAAGGTTGGGGGGGGGGGAGAGCTAAAACGTTTAGATGACAGATTCAAGATTCAGAAGTTCCTTTATCGTCTTGAATACTGGACCCTATCTGGCAAAATGCCATTTTATTGGTGAGAAAAGTGAGGTCCTACACTTGGCCAAGAAAACCCAAATGCACAGATATAGAATAAATAGAAGCTGGCTCAATTGACCAATGGGGGTACTGGATGGCTGTGCCATCCACAAACAGTCTCCGGTGCTTCATGAATCAACAGCAGGACAACTGGGTGGATCTGCTAGCGGTGGCTAAGTTCGCACACAACTCACAGCACACCTCCACCCAAGTGACTCCGTGCGTCGCCAGTCATGGTTTTCACTCATCCCTTTCTCATTGGACCCTCCTGTGCTTATGTCTTCCTTCAAGAGCTTTGGGCTGTGCACCAACGCCAACTCGACAAGGCGAGGGGCGACTACAAGAAGTTTGTTGACTCACTGCAGACATTCCTCCACTAGCCATGCAGGATTGGGCTTGGCTTTCCATGCAGCACCTCCCTTTGAATTGGCCGTCCCAAAGACGGGACCACAGTTACCTGGTCCCATTTCTGGTGAAAGCCATGATCAACCCTGTTGTCTTCTAGCTAACTTTGCCTCGAAGCATGAGGATCCACCTGGTGTTCCACCGGTCCTTACTATTGGTGCCTGTCAGCAGTCCCTATCGTCCTGCTGCACGGCCACTGGGTCCTATGGCCACATGGACTTCCGGAGTATGAGGTGGACAGCATTCGAAATTCACATTGGAAGAGGGGGTGCTTCCATCCAGCTTGAAGGGCTATGGACCGTAGGGTGGATGCCAAGGATGTGCATGCCCCCCCCCCAATCTCTTTTATATATTCCACAAGTACCCAGAACGCCCTAGTCCACATGGTCCCAGGGGAGGGGGGACCTGCATGGAGCAATAGTGCCATGGCTCCATTGGAGCCAAGTTTGGAGGAGGGTGTCCAACAGGGATGGCACATCTCCCTTAGCATGTTTGGAGAGGCCAGGGCAGAGGACAATGCTATCCCGGGCCCCTCAGGCATTGGAGGAGATGGTCGACTTGACGGACAGCTGCCTGCCTGCACAGACGAGAGAGGATTGGCTGCTGATAGGCAGTGGTGCTTATAACACCAGATCTCTGACAAAGGAACAGCTGCTCCCTCCATTGATCTAAGGGCAAGGAGAGCAGAGCACAGGGAAGCTCAGAGAAGGGCTGCAAGGCTACTCAGGAGGTCCCAAGATTCTACCTCTCTCCCCCCCCCCCCGAACTTCTAAACTCTTTTGATCACCAGCAATATTGGTGCCTTTTGAGGGAACTGTGTTTCAAAACATTGTATTTATTATTTATTTATTTATTTCTATTTATATCCCGTATAATGGCAACTGCAAAAGATTTGCCATTTTATAAAAGCTTTACAATTAATTGTATTATTTTAAGTGTTATTTTTCTTTTGGTAGACATTTAAAATATGATTAACTTGGAACAAATGTCAACAGGTTTATTATTATTATTATTATTATTACAGCAAGTAATGCAGACAATTATTGAAAACCCTCCTAATACAGCAAATTGCTATTACAAATTACAAATCTATTGCTGCTTTGGATCAGTCCTGAAAGTATCCGATTATTTTCACTTCCCAGCTCTGGAATAGACGTAAAGTGTGTCGTAAAGTACAGCATTATTTCCAAGATGTTTAATGAGAGCCAAAATAAAATTAGACGATATGCAGAGGTTTATGCACAGCTTTTTGCACCGTTACGGAAGAAAATCTAGCAACTGGTTGTGCTGCTACAAAAGCTATACAGGCAATTAGTGCTATATTTGAAAACCAAATAGAAATCTTATTTTTATCATATTTGCATGCCTGGATCACTGAAAAAAACACCAACTGCATAAAGATTATTTGTTTATTTAAAAAAGACGTTTGCTACCAGACTGGATAAAAGCTGTAACACAATACCCCCACTTGAATTAATACTGCCAACTTACTATCTCTGAATCTTCTCCATAATCAATTCTGGGGCAGTAGAAAATAACCAGGCTTCGTTGTACCTGCAGAACCTATTTTAGATACTAAAAAATATCTTGACTCCCTTACAAACAGGAGCAGAGCCTTGGAGTGACAATATTGAGTGTCAACTTCCTAGACATTTCTTTCCACCTATTCAAGCCATAGTTCACTGTTCAAAAGATTCCCTAAAATTAGCTGCCCGGTGTACTGTACATATACCATATTTTTCGGAGTATAAGGCGCACTTAACCCCCCAAAAGAGGGTGAAAATTTGGGTGCGTCTTAAACACGAAATGTAGCTCTGCCCGCCCGCTGGCCTCCACCCTTTGGCCTCTGCCTCCCAGCAATTTACCTCCTTGCTGCAAACAGCCCGTTTCAGCTTCAGCACAGCCTGATTAGCACAAGCAGTTGATTGTCAGTTGGATCGGCCTCCCGACCCTCAGCTGTTTCAGGCTGCAGGGATTGCCATTGCCGCGCGGGCCTCCGCTGTTTGCTACAAGGGGGCAAACTGCTGGGAGGCAGATTTTTTTTTTTCTGGTGCTAATCAGGCTGTTCTGAAAATGAAACTAAAGCAGGCTGTTTGCTGCAAGGAGGCAAACTGCTGGGAGGCAGAAGCAGACTTTTTTTTTTCTTGTTTTCCTCCCCCAAAAAGGTATGTGCATCTTATAGTCCGGAGCGTCTTATACTCCGAAAAATACAGTATTTGGAGAAAGCAATTGCAATGTTAGTGGAACAAATTTGCTTTACCTTGAGAAATAGCAATAGGTAAACTTTTATTATCGTAGATAGAAGATACCATGTACAGGTAATCCTCAACTTACAACCGCAATTGAGCCCAAATTTTTTGTTGCCAAGTCAGACAGTTGTTAAGTGAGCTTTACCCCATTTTACAACACTTTCTTGCCACTGTCGTTAACTGAATCACTGCAGTTCTTAAATAAGTAACACGGTTGTTCAAGTGAATCTGGCTTCCCCATTGACTTTGCCTGTCAGAGGGTCACAAAAGGTGATCACATAACTCTGAAACACTGCAACCGTCCTAAATATGAGTCAGTTGCTAAGCATCTGAATTTAGATCACATGACTTTGGGGATGCTGCAATAGTTGTGTGAAAAATGGTCATAAGTTCCTTTTTTCAGTGCCACTAATTTCAAGCAGTCACTAAATGAACAGTTGTAAGTGGAGGACTACTAGTATGGCATTCTTAATTGTTCTCTGGGTCATGAATTGCAGTGGATGTGCAGCTGCAGCTTTTTCGTATTTCCTTTTCAAGTACTGCCATGTATTTGAACTATTGGAGGTTTTGGTGGTCACAGATCGATGTACCTTATCAATATTATCATTATTACATTTAGCTGTTAAATGGCATAAAGACTATTTGATCCAACCATTATGACTACTCTCAGTTTAACACCTGTATTTCTTATTTATACTGATTCTTATTTTTAAACAATATGCTTTATATTACTATGATAATATACTTGTTCTGCACTGATTCTACAATGCAGGGAGGACACTAAGCATGAGGGAAAGAATGAGAAATAACTGATTTAAATAATACAGCTGTATCTGAACAGACGTCCAACTTAGTTGCACTGAAACATCCCATTCTGTTCAAAGGAGGGAACACAGTGGGGTTCAGCTTATAAAAATCAGATGAACTAGAGACAGGGGATCATTTTTTTTAAAAATGCTGTTTGGTTATTAGCAATGTTTTTCTTCTCTTTTCTTTATGTTTTAGAAAAAAATAATACTTCTGCAGAAGGCTTATCATGAAACATTTGGAACTGATTGATTCTTGTGAATGAGAAGTGAAAAGTGAAGAGCAGAACTGCTAAAGAAACCAGGCAGAAAGAACTGCAAAATATTTGATTGTAACTCAGAAGCACCTTTGGCACCCAAGTATTTACACATTCTTTGACCCTGCCCTATTGCTCATCATCTGCAAGTTGTAAAATTGACAATGCATCAAATGTCTTCAGCGTTTTCATTGTTCCACTGTCCTCACTCAATTGCTTTTGGTCAGTCAGTGCAGCACTGAAGAATCAACGAATCAAAAATGTGTGCAGGTAGATTTCTCTTTCAATCCATTCGAGAAAGTGAGACACGTTACTATAAACTCCAGGACCCAAAACTTTGGAAAAACAGACAGAGCCCCAAGAAGTCAAACCAAATAGCGTCCAGCGTCCAGCCGGCTGCTCGCACACAAGTGGACCTCCACTGTCACCCTGTAAGAAGATGGACAATATTAGGGTTGAGAAAAAGATGAAACATTTGAGGGTTATGTTGACAAACACAAAACGTCCGAAATATAATTATGTGCCTCTCTGGAATGACATTAAAAAATGACATACGAAGATTGGATACATTCAGTGGTGGCATTCAGCTGTCTTTGTCCGGTTCGGGTGAACTGGTAGCGGCGACTGTGGTAGGCCCCGCCCACCTGCTTGGACGTAGGGCCGTCCTATTTAGCCACGTTTTGGAGGCCATGCGTGTGTGTGGGAGGCACACATGCGAGCAAAGAGCATGCGCGGAAGGCCGAGCATCTGTGGAAGGTGGCGCGTGAGCGAAGCGAGTATGCGTCCACGCTCACATTTGCGAACCGGTAGGGAAGGTAAGTGAATCCCACCTCTGGATACATTGCAGCTATCACTATTGGGTAGAATCTCTGTAATTAAGATGAATGTCTTACCAAAGATGCTTTTTCTGTTTCAAGAGCCTTGGTGGCACAATTAGCTAATGCACTGCCTAAGTGGTTCCACTTAGTTCCAGCTGCCTGCAATTAGTGCCGGTTTGAATCTCACCAGGCTCAAGGTTGACTCAGCCTTCCATCCTTTCGAGGTAGGTAA
>JANHFM010006056.1:6034-16203 GCA_032468115.1 Grayia smithii | reverse complement strand
TCAAATGCAAATTTCCTTTCCTTCAGGACACCTGCTACAGAGTGCCAAAATATTACTGAGTTGTGACTTCTGGCAGCGAACTCGAGTTCTGACCAGATTGAAATGGCAAAACTTTTTTTCTTTAGTGTTACAATTTTTTTATATTCCCTTCTTGTGTGTAACATCTTAGCTTGTATATGAGCAGTAGGGTTCCTCTGGGAGAGCCTCATAGCTGCCTTCAATTTCTTTTTCAGTCCTGGCATTCAGGATCAAACCAGCGGGGCCTACTCACTTGGGCTCTTTTGTAGCAGGTTTAGTTGTCAGGTGTTTCTTCAGAACACCACAGAGATCAGAGAATGCACTGAAGACTGATATCCAGTGAGTATTAGATGACTGGATTGTTCCAGCCCACTTGGTAGCATTCTCTGTTTTAAGGCAATCTGATATTGCCTTGGTATCAACTTTGGCCCAAATTAACCTTTTATTTTGGGTCAGCTCTACCTTCTTGGTGAGCCATCTGTCAGCCATGTTATATGATCTTAAATCTGAGCGGCCTCGCAATGTCACGCTTACAGGCTGATGATCACTATTGTCGCTAAGGTGTACTGTGACCTTTGAAAAGAGGTTGACTTTATCTCTAGATACACAAAAGAGATCCAATCGGGTGGGTTCTACTTACCTTTACTACCGGTTCTGATGATGCACACGCTTTGTGTGTGTTTGGTGCGTGCGTGCGCTGAGCGCATGCATGCACCAAACGCGCGCTCCTGTGCATGCGCAGTAACCAGCCTGGGAACCAGCCCTGCGCTCTTGGTCTTCTGAAGGATGGCTTTTGGGGGTTTTTTGTGCCATCAGGCTGCGCAGGTGAGGATCGGGTCTGTCCAGCTGCGCTTCTCCCTTCTCTTTCCTCTCTCTGTCTGTCCCACCCCCCAATCCAGGGGAGAGGAAGCGCGCACCCTGGTTTTTCACCTGGATCCGGAAGATTGGGCTGGGAATCCCTGCTTTGGAATGGGGTGAGATGGCGGCGGCTTCTGCACCTTGCCTGCGGCCGCCCGTGTTACTGAAGAAACTCACTGGGCTCTGCGCTGTGCCCTGACCGGAGGCGGGTTATTAATCATTGCCCACCTCGCCAACGTTGACGGGGAGCACCTGCTTTCCATGGCCGGAGACTTTTCTTCTTCTTTTTCCCTTGTTTAAAGAGGCCGCTCAGTCCTTGCCTGTGCTTTGATTGGGTGGCCACTCAGTCCTTGCCTGCCTGCCTGCCTGCCTGCCTGCCTGCCTGCCTGCCTGCGACCACCCGTGTTCCTAGAACAGCTCCGCGCAGTGCCCTGACCAGAGGCGGGATATTAATCATTGCCCACCTCACCCATTATGTGGCAGTGAGGCGCCCAATTAGAGAGATCACTCTAATTAATGGCCTCTTTAATAAGGGGGGAAAAGAAGAAAAGTCTCCGGCCGTGGAAAGCAGGCGCATCCCGTCAAGGTTGGTGAGGTGGGCAATGATTAATATCCTGCTTCCGGTCAGGGCACCGTGCAGAGCTCAGCGAGCTGCTTCAGGAACACGGGTGGCTGCAGGCAGGCAGGCAAGGCGCAGAAGCAGCCGCTGTCTCGCCCCATTCCAAAGTGGGGATTCCTAGCTCAATCTTCCGGAGCCAGGTGAAAAACCAGGGCGCATGCGCAGTAACATTTTTTTGGAAAAACCCTCCCAAAGAGCATTCTGCACATGCACGGAGCCCGTGGAGCACAGACAACCATAAGCCCGGGCGCGCGCATGGGTGGGTCCAGCTTCCAGGCTGGAAGAACCGGTTCAGTGACGTAACAGTGTTACCGCCACCGGATCGCGCGAACCGGCCCGAACCAGGAGCAACCCACCGCTGGATCCAATATACTACTTGAGTTGGCCGAATGATATGTGTAAAGGTATGTGTAATTCTTATCCTTACCTCTCAAAATTTGGAGATTACCCTTAAAAATTAAGGAGACTAGGAGCAGGCCAGCAGCATTACTTTGGTGGTCTCTTGAGAGCTACTGTGGATGGTTATCAAAAAACTCCCCTGGCACTCCTTCTTCTGGGCAAGCTCAGACCCAACGTAGCATTCAAATCTCCTAGTAATACCACTATGGACTGAGGGTACAATACAGATATATCATCTAAGATAACTTCCAAGCCCATTCAGGATTCAGAGTTATAATACCAGGATGTGTTTGGAGGGATATACACATTTACCAGTATTAACTTGAACTATTCATATCCAAATTTAACAGCTAGGAAGTACAAATACTTGCCTTCTTTGTATAGTTTTTCCCCCTGCCATTGCTTTATAAAAATGCACAGTCCACCAGAGGGTCTCCCTTTGTTTTTTGTTTTTTGAGCTGGGGAGGCCCATCCCTGAAAGCCTGGCAGTTGTACTGGTTCATCCACTTCGGTTAACCAGGTTTCTTGAATGGCTATTACATCAAATCTAGGGAGAAAGCTCATTAGTCCATTATCAACCATCCTTTTCCAGCCAGCTACGTTTCATGTCAGCATCTGTATGGGGGTCAGGTGGTCAAGGTGATCTGGCTTGGTTGGTTGGCTAGATGGTAAAAATGTCGAATGTCAGCTTGACATTGGAGCCGGGTCAATATCAACTATGCTTCCCATGTAAACACAGTCATTGTGCAGTTTGGTGTTACTCCTCATGGGTTGCAGAACCTGTGGTCGCCCCTCTTCATCTTGACTGCCAGTAAGCCTCTGCCCCTGCTCCATGAATGAAGTTTTTTCGGATGTGCAGGAATTCCGGCTTTCCCTCTCCTTGTCCAGTTGTTCTACTGGATGGTCAATTTGGACATGTACTACCAAGTCCCGATGTACTTCCTTTTTCTTCTCTTTTTCTTTTTCTTTTGGACTGGTACACCTTCTCTTTTTATTTATTGGGGCTTGAATGCTTCCAGAAGCTGGACTTGAGAGCAATTCCATGGAGGAGCTGCCAGAAGGAAGCAAAATATTCAACTTTTCGATTGCACCAGCTGCTGACCTCAACATTTGACCAACTACTTCAATCTTCTCCAGTATCATCTTTTGGACTCCTGGGCAGGGGGTAGCAAACTGGTTGACCAGTTCCTCCTCATCATCAATAAACTGAAGTTTTCCCTTGTGTAGGTTTAGGGGTTCTTTTTAATTGTCTTTATCTTTTCCTAACCTTGTTAGTTGAGAGCTTGTTTGGCCGTTGGTATTTTGGCATTCCCAAGATTAGCATCAACCTCCCTCGCTGTCTTGGCTCTCTGCCCAGACTTTAACAGGGACTGAATTTGGGTAGTGTGAAATACCCATCTTGGCCAAATACAGAGTTTCTTTAGTGAGCTCTCAAGCCTCAGTAACATTGATGGTAACATTTATAATCTGCCCAAAAGTTAGCAATATTCTTTTGCAACCTTGTCTATCGGGGAGCCAAGAAATCTCTATTAGCTCATTGGAATATACCCTACAGCATAAGAGTTGGGATAGAGAGATCAAAATTGCTCTCCTGTTGTGCCACCTGCCCCTATTCAGAGGGGTGTTAGCAACCTGTAGTAAAATCCTGTGCCTCTGCAAGACCAGCCACTGCATCCTCTTTGCCCTGAGACACTCAGTCCATACAGGCTGGCCAAACATTATGGGTAAGCTATGGTATATGAGCTTTGCTGTTTAATTCTTCAGCTTTCTTATTAATGTGTTTTCTCATTAGAGACTTTAGTTCATTAATCCTTCCATTTGCTTCCAAGAGCTGGTCAAATATGGCAGCAACAGTTTGTGCTGTTAGTAGGCAATTCTTAGCAACCAAATCCAAGTTTCCTTTAAAATTGTTCCTATTATTATTATTCTTCCCTCCAACTCCTACTGGAATTGCAACTCCCTCCTCCACAGATGAGCAGTCGTCCTCTTCCCAATCCAGAAGTGGGGTAGGTTTGTTTGCCGGGGTTGCAAGGGGGGAAGAAAAGAGAAAAGGAGACCTACTTGCAGTGTCTGTTATCTGAAAAAAGTCTTTTATCTTAAGTTATCTGGGAGTTGTCACAGCCATGGGTAGCAGGTTTGCTTAGTAGAGAAAACTTTCTTCACATTCACTAAATGCTTTATTAGTGGAATAAAACACTGGGGTAAAAGCTGGAGTAAAAGACGAACCTCTCGGGTAGTAAAATTGAAACTTTTTAAATTTAAAAGTTAAAAATTGGTTTAAAAGTAAAAAGAGTGTTATTGTTTTTTTAAAAAGTAAAAATAAAATGAAAATAGTAAAAAGGAGAACAAAGTTAAAAGTTGAAAATTGATTTAAAAGTAGAAAAAGTATTTTAAAAAAGATAAAAATAGAGAGTAAAAAGGAGAGCAGAGCTCCCCAGGTTCTTCCTTGATAAGCTTTATTTGATTTTTCCCCACTCTGCCTAGTTTGGGTATTATCAGCCAAAGGGATCCACTTTGGCTTGTTCATAAAAAGAAGTGATGTCCTAGAGTTGGAATTCAGGAGATTGTGCTTCTCCAGAAAGCATTTTCTTGCAATTCAAATATATTAGAACTGTGATGATATTTTTCTAAGAGATATTTACTAGGAGATACTTACTATTCCCATATATTTGGAGGATGACTATGGTCTTAGGTATCTGGAGAAATTATAGTAATTATTATGACATTATTTATATACTCCTCTAGAAATATATATATTACTGAGTTTCAACATCTTTGCTTAAAAGAAAAGGGAACCTCTTTGGCAGACAAGTTTTGAACCCTTGTTACAAAGAGATGTGGTTGGGTGGCTATTGCATGGGAATAGAAGAAGATGTGGTTGATAAAACTGAAAGAAATTAAAGATCCAGTTTGCCTTCATATAACCACACCCTGTGAATGCAAGTTTAAGGAAGTTGCTTTAATTATGCAGCATTCTGCAAAAATAAAATCTGATCTGCTGAATACAGCCTAATCTTGTGGTCACACAATTAGAGCAATTTTAATAAATATTAATCAAATCTTTTTAGTAAAGGCAGTTGTAGAAGACTGAAAACAGATCTATTAGCTTCAGCATTATATCATGTGTAAAAGAATTGCAGATCAATGTAAAGATAAATGTATAATTAGTCGCTCTGTAAGTTCATTTGCAGTTTATTTCTTCTATGTATTCTTTATATAGAAAGTTGACATGTGTATAGGTTGGCTACTTATCAGAAAAAAAAATAAAACAGCTCATTTAAAAGAAAAAAGTCAAATGTTTAGGAAAACTCCAATGGCTGGGGAAAAGCCACCTTAAATACATTTGTTTTTTAAAATTATATAAAAATTATCAGTTTGGAGGTCTGGCATGCTCATGAGAGATTATTTCATAGGTCAGTGGCTACTATGGAGAAAGTTGCCCCTTTGTTCAATCTGCATGCTTGAACAAATAGAGTAAGATCTGCCCTACAGGTGATAGGGAAGGAGGAGACAAAGATAATCCTAGACATTGTTTCAAGAAGATTTTCATTATTCAACTAAGTAACAATAATCAAGCTCAGAGAGTACCAAAGACTCCATAATTAAATACTGAGCTTCAAATATTCTCTTCTATTGGAGCCTGGGTTTTTAGACGTTTTAGACTTTGTACATAATGCTAATACTACTTGTAAACACTTTTTGTCAGCCCTGGAAACCATCTTTTCTTTTAGATCTTCAGGGCTGCCACATTTAGTGCTCTGGGAAATTGGGAGGGGAGATTTGTGAGGAGTTAGTGGAGAAATGTAGCCAAAACAACATTATTTTCTCTGGGAGTCAAGGACATTAAGCCTGCACCTGGATAGACATGACTGGGGGATGTCTCCAGACAGTGGATCAATTGGACCATGTGGGTACAGGGGATGGGTTTTTTAACTTTCTTTTGGGTGGGGAAAACCCGGAAACTTTCAGTTTCCGGGTTTTCCCAGATGTGCCAATATGACATCTCTAATAAACTGGAACTTTGAGGAATTGTCAGCCTTGGAATCTTCTTTGGTTGGAGGTGTTACTTGGAACCCTGACATCATTTTCATGAAAACCAATAAAAAAGTTCATAGCAATTAAAACCTAGCATAGTTTTAAGTAACAAATTAAGCTGTTTAAATGATATAGTTACAATATGTATCCAAAACAGAATACTACTTGCCATATATTGTATGACATAAGAAAAAAGGTACTGTTGTTGTGGGGAAAGCAGGAAAAGAAAGGAGTATTATGTATGTTCACTGCCTTGAGTTACTTATAAAGTAATATAGATGGGATAAAAATCTAATAAATAAAAATGAATAAATTTCTAGGTATAATAGTATGGACATGCATAGAGATATTGTGGATCTGACTCCTTACTCCCACAGAGTTCTTTTAGATTAGTGTTTCTCAATTTTTTGAAGATGTGTGAACTTCAAATCCCAGAATTCCCCAAAAAGTATTCTGGAGCTGAAGTCCATACATCTTCAAGCTGCTAAGATTGAGAAAACTATTTTAGATCTTCCACCCATAATCCACTTGTGCCCTCCCACAACTTTTCTGGAGTTATTCCAGAAATAATATACTCTGGTAATTTCAATTCATATGCAGAAAATGGCAAACCTCTTACCTTCTCTGAATAGCTGGAATTTGCTAGAAATTACTTGTCAAGATGAAAGCTTCATAAGAAATGCAGATTCTGTATTATCTATATTGAGCTTAAGAAGCTAATAAGTTTAAAGGAAACAGAATACTGAAAATATATTTTTCTTGCACAACCCTCCCCACCAATAGACATAGAGAACAGATAGAACAAAATCCCAATAGCACAGTCTAGTATGTGAAATAAAAGTAAATTTATACCACATACAGCCTCATTGATAGCTAGATAGTTGAATTGCATGCCAATTCAAACCTAAATGGATTGGAGTATTTTTCGGAGTATAAGACACACCAGAGCATAAGACGCACCTTAGTTTTTGGGGACAGAAATAAGGAAAAAGCTGATTGGGGGTGGGTCTGCCTCCCAGAATACCCCAATCAGCTGTTCCCAGAGGTGAATTTTAGCAACAGGTTCCTTGGTTATGAGCTCTATGCCTTGCTTTTTTTTTCTCGCCTCTGAAACTTCTGAAATTCTGTTTCAGAAAAAACTTTTTTTTTCTGCCTCTGAAAGCCTCTGAAACAGAGCTTCAGGAAAAAAAGCCTCTGAGGCTTTTTTTCTGAAGCTCTGTTTTGGAGGCTTTTTTTCTGAAGCTTCTTTCAGAGGCTTTTTTCAGCCTCTGAAATCTCCGTTGGAGAGGCTGGGGTGGCTACATTCAGAGTATAAGACGCACCCAGATTTTCACCCTCTTTTTGGGGGGAAAAAGGTGCGTCTTATACTCAGAAAAATACGGTAAATAAAGCACAATAAAGGCAAACCCATGAACTATTAATATTTGACATGAAATATAAAACCACAGGGAAGAAACAAAAACCGAACGCAAAATAAAACAAAAAAATAGAAATTCAAAACATTTTCTTCCCAAACAAACCATAAGAAATATAAATTCTAAAAATCTCAGCAGTGGCAGAAATATTTGCATGTATCTCCATACCTTTCCTACTTTTCACTCTTGCTCAGAGAATTTTGCTGCAGAAATCTAAATAATGCGTTTTAGCCGGTTATAAAATTGGTAAGGGTGTAATTTATTTTTCTCTCTTCTTTCTGTGGCCATTGAATAGACAAAGCACGCAAAGTTCATAAAGAATGACAAGAACAGAAAGCTTATCAAAAATAATTGGTATTCAGCCGAAAGCCACACGACGAAAGGGGATCTCAGGACAGAAAAGGGAAGGAGGCAGATAGCAAGAAGAGAGAGAAAAGGTGGCAAAATAAAAGCATAGTTATAAAAAAAAAATAAGCTAGAAATTAATAAAGGCAATGATGGAAGACTGCTCAGTATCGAAGGGGAAATGAAATGAGTAAAATTAAAATCATTTAAATAAGAAAGGACACGCCGTGTCCTTGACTGCCTCTGAAGAATGCAACACAATTTGAAATACTTACAGCAATTTTTTTCATCCACATTGTCAAGACAGTCTGGAAAACCATCACATATCATTGCGTGGTGAATACACAGTTTATTTGACGGGCATTCCCACAGACCTCTTTCTTTGCAACCTGGACATAAGAAACCAACATGACAAAGCATTCATTCTTACGAACCGACTACAGCATCAGCTACTCAAATAGAAATGCGGGAATACACAACATTGTGGGACTTTGACTTTACTGACTTAAAATGTGTTTTTGACTTGCTCTCCAAAGATGGGATACAGAGGACATTGAAACAATTCTTCATGGATATGCAAATGTTGTTGCCTGTTCTATAGCTACGTTAACTTCTGGCTGAAAGTTCTAGAACCCAGCGGATCAAGTAATTTCTTCACCAGAAACAAGACAGAGATGCTTTCTAGCTCCTCCTTATATTAGTCAAGTCTCTCTGATTCAACCTTTTATCTTCCAACTTTGTCAGTAGACTACAACCCATCGTGTTAGGTGGTCAATTTGGACAGATGTTTGGGTGAAAGGACATTATCCCTTTTTAAGAAACAATCTTGAGGGACAATCTTGAAACTACAAGATAGGGCTGAATTTAGACAAACAAATTTGTCTACATTTGTTTAGACAAATGTATTTATTTATAGTATTTATAATTTTTTTTAAAAAAAAATCATTGGTTTGCTTCAGTTGAATGTTGGTACAGGATTAGATCCAGATTTAAATTATATTTAGAACAAAACCCATGAAGTCAATAAGATTGAAAATAAACTCAGATCCAACCTATAACAGATGAAACTGCATCAATACATATTATATACTGTCTGAAACTTAAGCCCATATCTATATAATCCATTCACATTTCCGATTCTGACAACCAAAATATTTTTTGGAATTGTTCCCCATTTCCACCCCCCAATAATAGCCATGGATTCTTTGGGTGACCTCTAGGTATAATCTAATAAATACTTTTCCATCATGTTAATGGGAAAACTCTGTACTAATTTTTTCCGTTAAAATGGTTAGGATCTGATTCTGTGCCAATAAACATTTTGAAATCAGAATGTTAAAAGAAAAAGGAAGTATAGATTTATTTAAAACTTAGGCAATAGGTAAGATGGTAACAAGGTATGCATTAAAATGGAGAAATGTCTGTAGACTTTGATATCCTGAGACAGAGCAATATTCAGTAAAAATAGCCTATCTCCTCCAATTGTTTTTAATCAATCAAACTGGTCTTCATAATAAATCCAATATGTACTTTTGCATAGCTATGTCAATCATTCAGTATTAAATTCTTACTTCATCATGTGAAAGAAATTAAGGCTCAGGGCAGATCTATGAAATATTTATATTTTATCAGATTGTATGTTTTTGTTTTTCTTAAAGCAAGCCCATTTCAGCATGAAAGAATGACCTGTGTTAAAGCAGGTCATTCATTAAGTTTTTAAATAGGATTTTAATAATACCTTTTGATTTCGCTTTGCCATAAACGTCTATAGGAGCTGAAACCTTAAAAATAGATTCATTCAAAAGTAGAGTTTCATTTTTATGGGATTTGTAGAGCATCAAACAGTCTGAATTTCACAAACATTTGGTCCCAGGTGGAATAAACGAAGCTAAATAAAACTAGATTGAAGAACATCGAAATTTCTCCATGGAAAATAACAATATAATCCATTCCTTCAAATCAATTCACCAAAAAGCATAAAGGAGGATGCCTCACAGAACCTTAGTCATTTCCCCCAGAAGTCATTACTGTTGGAGACGCTGTCTGGTCCTTCCATATCTGACTATGGTGAGGATAAGTATACAAAGCAATGTCCTATCATTCATCCTCTCTTGTGCTTCCCTGCCTTCAATATAAAAATAAGGATTTTCTATCCTGACATGTCTCTTCCAAAATCGAGCTTTTACTTCAAAGGCAATAACAACTATTGGCGTTTTACGACTTTTCTTGCCATGGTTATTAAGTGAATCACTGCAGTTGTTAACTTAGTAACCCGGTTGTGAAGGGAATCTGGCTTCCCTATTGATTTTGCTTGTCAGAAAGATTTGTTTGTTTATTTGTTTGTTTATTTGTTTATTTATTTATTCGATTTGTATGCCGCCCCTCTCCCGAAAGACTCGGGCCGGCTTACAATATCAAAAACAACAATAACAATTTAAATTAAAAATTCAGAAATTAAAATTAGAAAATTAAAAATTAAT
>JANHFM010006054.1:58539-71240 GCA_032468115.1 Grayia smithii | reverse complement strand
TTTACTCTTACTCTTTTCATGTATTCTAACTATGTTTATACTTTTATTTGTTATCTTATATATGTTTGACAAATAAAATAAATTGAAAAAATTGAAATTGAATAATTTAATAAATATCTTTCTCTGTAACCAGCAGCAGAAGAATCCTCTCTGTGTCTGTGCATGTGCATGGGTGCACCATATATTTATGTTTGTTAAGTAGACCTAAAAAGTAAATTTTGATACTAATAGTGATAAAGTTTAGGATATAGCTGTTCCAAATCAGATCTGAATCTGATTTCCCATAATAGCTATTAAAAGTTTACCTGTTATGAGCCATGGTGATGCAGTGGTTAAAATGCAGCATTGCCGGTTAATTCTTCCAACTGCCAGGAGTTCGATCCTGACCAGTTCAAAGTTGACTCAGCCTTCCATCTGAAGTCAGTAAAATGAACATCCAGATTGCTGACGACAGTATGCTGACTCTGTATACCACTTAGAGAGAGCTGTAAAATACTATGAAGCAGTAAATACCCTGTTTGCCTGAAAATAAGACATCCCCTGGTAATAAGCCTATTCGGGTTTTTGAGGACATGTGCTAAAATAAGCCCGCCCTGAAAATAAGCCCTTCCCAAAAATATTTAAATGCAGCCTGCCATTTCCTCTGGTTTCTTCCACGCATCCCAAAATAATAAGACGTCCTCAAAAATAAGGCCAAGCGGTTATTTGGGGTTCAAAAAAATATAAGACAGGATCTTATTTTCAGGGAAGCACGAGTAAGTGTAAGTGCTGCTGCCATTGCTACCTATCACAAAATTATTTTCTGCATTCAACACTTAAATCTCCTTTCAAACTTATTCTTAACCCTTTCCCTCATACCCTTACATACACTTTGCCCAAAAATCTAGGTGTCAACAGGAAGTGGCCTTCCTGAGGTTGATGAATTCCACCTCCATCACCTGTGACAAAATCTAGAAGCTTACAAATTAATCTTCTCTGTGTTTAGCCCATTTATAGTATATTTGTATCATGGCATTTTGGGATGCAATTAAGCAGGACACTGACAATTCTTATCATGAACAGCTCTGTTTATTAGAACTGCTCACTACAAAAAAAAATAAATGTTGCTTATTATATGAACAGTAAAGTGTTGTATTAAATAGTGTACATTTTATTTTTTCTATACAATTTCTGACATATCTTAACTTTTAAAGCATCTGTTTTGGAACATTGCCATATATGAATGTTATGTTAGTAGATCTTTACTCAGTTCTACTGGTATGTTTCTAGGTTCTTTACCTTATCTGCTTATACTTGTAGCTGGCTTTAACCAATTTCCAGCTGGTCTTAAACATTTCATTGTTGACTTAAGCAAATTTTATACTTTGTAATTTATTCTTCATAATAAAAATTATCTATATCCTGCTTGGGGCTATTAACATCAGAATCCCATAGTACTGGTAATAGATACAGGAAAAAAAGGTCAAGACAAGAAATAGAGACAATAGCTTTAATGACTGATAGATCAGTAATGAAGGATCATTTGTCAAAAAAGAAATAAAATCAGTTTTATTTCTATAAGTGACGTTACCAAGTGTTGACTAATTACACTATTGTGGGATACTAATATTTTATATCATCTTTTCACAAATAAAGAACTGTGTTTGGCAGCAGAATGGATGAATAAGAGAAAAGACATGACTGACCAAATTGTTTTCCTTTGAAATTCAAATTTTTAGCTACATCTTTGTAGCATTTGATGTCAGAAATATATTGCACCTCTCCATCTTCATGATAAAACAAGCAACTAAATCATTCCATCCATTTCTAGGACAATAGAATGACCAGCTAGAACAGTGTTACTTTCCTTATTTATCCATCATATAAGGTTTTTATAAGGAGGAAACAGTTGGGAAGAAAAATACAAAATATTGGCACTTGCAGATTGAAGTGGAACAATTATGGAAAAGGAAATCTGTTTTGGTTGGAGCCCTCAGAATGATGCTAAAAGGAATTGCTTGATATCTGGAAATGTTGAATTTATCAGAACATCCTAATTTTACATCCTACTTGGAATTGCCTGTATTAGTGGACACTATCCTAATATTTCTTAGGTCCTTGGTTAAGACTTTAAAATTACATTTCCATCAGTTTTAGACTGTGAATGTAAATGTATGTTACTTGCTCATAGTAATAGTTGTTATTTGTGAACTATTTTTTGAAACTTTGTTGTATGCTGTCCAAAGTCACTTGCTTTGTGAGGTCGGCAACTATCTAAATTTGAACAGTAATAAATAAAATAAAAAATAACTCTTATTTTCATTGCTTTTGTTTTTATGAATATGAATTTGACTCTTCTCTGCCCTCTTTTTGGGGGGTGAGGAGTGACTGAGTGTCAGAGTTTGAACAGTAGAATGCACTTTAATAAAGTTTTCATACCCGATAAATGGATAGTTTGTTTATCTTGCTGCAGTGCTTTGTGAGAATATATTTCTTATTAGAAGCTTTTATTTATGGTTTTACTGAAATCCATAGTCACTTTATGACCATATTGCAGGACATATAGGACAGTTTATCACTTATACTGGATAGTGCATTTGCATTTCATTAAGCTCTTGAATCCTTCTTCGTTGATTCCCTAATTTGTGAGTCTGTTAAAAATGAAGAAATGCAGACATATTCTTCTATAGTAGGTGAGTTTCATGTAGCATCAACTTACCTGGGAACTGAATATTTATTGAAAAAAATCATTATATGATAAATATTATTATAAATTGACTGATTTTTATTAGTTAATTTATTTGATTTCGTTATCCCCAAAAAATAATTCACTAGACCACCCTTTTCTTAAAAAAAAAACATTTTTAGCCAGCCTCATCTCATTCACAAATTAAAAAATGCAAATGCATATTTTGGTACCCTTCATACTAGATTACTGAGATGTACTCCAAGTACTTTTAAACTTCATTTCATTAAATATGCAAATACAGATGTATTAACCAGGCCAATGTTTTTTCAATCTGTGGTAAGCATGCCATTGATACAACATAGAAAACCTTAGGGGTGGGACGTGATATGACAAATTTTCAGAAATCCATACAAATAGAAAATGAGAAAGACTTAAAGAGAAGAACAGAATAGCCAGTGTGCAGCCTATTAAACTGAGGCAGGATGACTCAATGATTTATTTAGTTATCCATTTTGTTTACTTAAATTTATAGCCTGGTCTTTTTTCATTAGAACAGGTGGAGTACAACATTCAAAATTTAATCCATGATGGTGGCATGGCAGCAGAAAACAATAGTGACTGATAGGTGTGGAAAAGATGGCTTGTCCGTGTTGTATGTTTTTAGCATATATTAGA
Organism: Grayia smithii; assembly: GCA_032468115.1. Classification (NCBI taxonomy): domain Eukaryota; kingdom Metazoa; phylum Chordata; class Lepidosauria; order Squamata; family Grayiidae; genus Grayia; species Grayia smithii. The sequence goes on along the minus strand of JANHFM010006054.1, from coordinate 67,897 downwards.
GAGAGGAATACATTGGAAAACAAATGGGAATTATTTAGAAATTGAGAATAGGATTTTAAAAATTATTATTTATTTTTGTGCCTTTAATTCAATACTGACTCCCAGAGACTGCTTGGACTAGTCCCTGCAGGTTTCTCAGCAAAATTTTTAAAAGTAGTTTGCCATTGCTTTTTTCCTAGTGCTGAGACAAGTAATTGACTCAATGTTACCCAGCTGGCTTCATGCCTAAGGCAGGACTAGAACTTACAGTCTTCTGGTTTCTAGCCTAGTTGCTTTAATTACTACATCAAACTGGCTCTCAGTGGGGAATTACTGCCACATATATATAATAAATTACAACCTGGGGTTTAGGTGATTCTTTCTTTCAGGCCTGTTGTTGTATTGGGATTTTACAATAGAAGGAAAGATCTGGTTTCCTCTTGAGCATGCAAATAAGTAAAATACAACCAAAGGCTTCTGATTAACAAGTTTAATGTTTTGTTTACATCTTTGAAAGCAGTGGAATTAACTTTGTGCCTAACAGTTATAGTAATAAAAGTTATGGTTGATGATATTACTGAATGTTTAATATTTTTAGAGTTTACATAATCTATATATATAAAGCCAAATACCACTAACTCATCACAAAATCTCCAGAACGGTAAAGCTTACAAACTTGAAATTTGGCACGGATGTTCCTCTTGGCTTCTAGGTGCTCACTAAGAAAGGATTTTTCGAAATGACCATCAGATCATTAGTATTTCATATACAGTATTATATTCACACACTCTGATGCTAAGGAGCTAGACATTCTACTCTCCCTCCCCACCTGAAAAGAACTCTGTTCCAACTGCCAGTTGCCTTATATTAGCATGATGCTACCCCTTTCCTAAACTGGGCATGGGCATGGCCAGCACATGACTCATTCAGCCTGCGGGCTAGGACATTCTACTCCCCCTCCCCTCTGTTCCAACTGCCAGTTGCTTTATATTAACATGCTCTGATACTACAGAGTTACACATTCTACATTAAGTTTCAGGCTTTAAGTGTCAATTTATCATGCCAGATCACATAGTTTCATAGCAAAGAATGGGTATCCAGGTAATTGATGTATAAAACAACAATATTCATGCATTTGAGTCAGGTTTTACTCTTGGTCCAGTCCTTGCAGTTTTCTTAGAAGATATTTTTCAGAAGTGGTTTGCTATTCTTCCTTCATAGAGCTAAGAGAGTGACTGGCCCAAAGTCAGTCAGATAGTTTCGTACCTAAGGCAAGACTAGAATTCCTGGTCTCCCAATTTCTAGTTGGATGCCTTAACCATTACATTGAATATAACATAAAGTAATTATATTGATGTCCTTTGAAAAAGAGAGTTTGTTTGCTCTTTATCTTACACTGTTCCTTGATCTTTAATAAGCAAAGTGGTAGTGGAACTTAAGTAACAGCAAGAAAGAATCACTGAACAATGCCATATTAAAATGGATAATTTTTAAAATACTGCCAACTCAAATATGACATGAGAATACAACATAGATTATTTGTATGTAGATTTTACAACTGTAAACAATATAACTTGGTTTTGACTTATGATTTGCTGATTGCATCTTTGGCTTGGCATAATATGAAAATTGAGATGGAGAATTGATGGGCATTATTAGAGTATTTTTGCACAGGTTTCTAATGTTTATCTGTAAAAGGTACAAGGAAAGACCAACATTTAAAAGGAATATCCTTATCAAACAGACAAGTATAACGGAGGATAGCTAAGTATACTGAAGAAGTTGTAATTTTATACTAAGCTAACTGAAACCAAGTGAAAGATTCTTTCTAAATGTGTGACACATTTCTTATTGTGGGACTATGGACAGTGCTCAAACATTTAAAAGCAAGTAAAATATGTTTCGGTGTCAAGTAATCTCAGGTAAATGTGATTCCTTTAAAGAGTTATAAAATGGAAGCTCTGTGTGCACTCTGGTAACTGCTTTTGGAATCAAAACTTAAGCACAGTAGAGGCTTAAGCTGCATATTAATTCAGGCTTACCATTAACAGAACATGGGAAGTCCAGTTATTTGTTTATTTGTTTGTTTATATATTGGATTTATGTGCACTCTTTTGGGAGTTTATAGTGGGTAATAGTGGACTGTCTGCCATGAAATCTCATCTTAAAGAAATTGATCAATGATTTAGTGAACACAAACTCCCCAATCCAATAACTGTGGTTGTTTTTTTGGGGGGAGAGGGTGTTTTATTTTTTTAACTGGCATTGGGATATAAAATCATGGGTGAACATTGGTCAATAAACATTCTAAATTCAGCTACCTGCTATACAGAACAATCGTAGATTTCTGTCTCCCTTGCTTTAAAAACTGTCGTATTTTTTTTCGGTAAGAGAGGAACAGTCTCTCTTAATGCTTCTTTTCCACCTTGAAGCACACTTGATTCACAGATTGACATTGATTTTGTGTGAAGATGAGAGGGCCGTTCTGAAGGTAATACGTCTGATGCAGTGTTGCACGGAACATTACGGTTTAATCAGCCTGTTACCATTTGCCATCCCTGGAATTGATTTATAGTTACAGAAGGGTGGAAAGGAATAATTTGGCTCTGTTTGTGAAGGTATACAATTTCTTCGTATTTCCATCTTTGGAAGAGTGATGTGACTGATTAAACTATTTTTCATAAAGCTGAAAAACTTCATTAATTGCAGTAAAAATGTTAAAAGACACATGCACAAAAATGAAAAAGATCCAAAACCCCCACAGAATATTGTATGCAGCTTTTAATGTATAAGTGGAGAATTGTAAATAGACAAGGATCCTTCTGTGTCAGGAGAAGGAAAAATCTTTGATGCACAACTTATCTGATCTGTGGTGATTTTTCAAGGAGCTTCTGACTTCCTTCTTGTGCTGCTTTCTTATAAGGCCTCACTATCATCCCCAAGCCACAAACTAACTTTCTTGTCTGCAAAAAATAAGCTCTTATTGTTAATAATGTTTCTTTTTTCCTTCCTTTATAAATTACTCAAATCTTCAATAAACTTTATGCTTCCTTTAGTCTTCATAAAATTTACGATAACCAGGCTAACACAAAAGAAGTTGTCTCCTTCTCACAAACAGTTGAAATAGAAGGGAGACTTAAGGTTCATACAAGCTCTGAATTACAAGCCACAACTTTTTGGCTTGAACCAGAATGAATGAAAGAATATCCATAACATAGATTGGGGAGATCCCAAAAGATAATTAGTCTTAGAGCTATTGAAACTTCAGCAAGCTGGTTGCCAAATGCCATTGGTGATAAAAAGAATGTAAGGTAAGAAATAAAACAGTAACAGTTGAAAGGACCTTGGAGATATCTTCTAGTCTCCTACTTCCTCTCTTTCTGAAGAGATTTTAGGGAGCAGGAGTGGAAGTACATAATGGATCCTTTAAGCAGCTGCTTTGACTTTCACAAGCAAAACACTGCTACTATGCAAACCTATTTAATTTTAGTGATGGTGGATTAAGAATGGTACCAACGGACAATCCAGTACTTAAATGTGATAGCTGATAAATGAGCATGTGAACAATATGTTGAATTCCTTAAACAGAAGCTGAATTTGTGTTTAAAATGTGTGACCGCATAAGTTTTAAATTGCAAAAAGGTGAAAATGGTGACATAATGCATTGCAGTTTTCTTCCAGTAAAACAATGGGATGGATATTGGAAGATGTAAGCAGAGAATAATGGGGTATAAATGTAAAACACCTTTAGGAATAAATGCCAAATGTGACCATCAGCCCCAAACCCGTTTTCTGTACGCTTGAATAGCAATTGAATTGGTGAAGCAGGCAATTGGAACATTGCGAGATGGAATGGGAAATGAAATTGCATGGGATGGTAGAGTGCCTAAACTATTAAATAAATATTTCCTAACTGCACAGTCAGACCTGGGTCATCCAAATCAATTTGCAAATAGCTCATTTTCAGAAATTGAAGTTAATGGCAAATGCTTCCTTGATGTCTGATTTCCACAATTCTTTGCCTGCTTCAGCATATAAATAGACAGACTGCATGTGTAAAAAAGATGTCCCAGTGTTTCAGAAGGAATTTAATACAATTTTGTAGGAACAATATGATAGTAAGTTATTTATGACACTCTTATGTTAGCAGATGTACAACTTATCTTTTTATTCCTTATAATAACTATCCCTGAGATAGATTAGTCAATCGTTTTATATTTTGGGGGGAATATTTTAATTGACAGAAATTTGAAGGTATATCAAGGTGGTGAAATTCATTTTTTTTCCTACAGGTTCTGTGGGCATGGCTTGGTGGGCATGGGGTGGCTTGGTGGGTGTGGCTTGGTGGGCATGGCAGGGAAAGGATACTGCAAAGTCTCCATTCCACCCCACTTCATGGGAAAGATACTGCAAAATCCCCATTCCCTCCCCACTCTTGGGGGAAGGATATTGCAAAATCTCCATTCCCACCCCACTCTGGGGCCAGCCAGAAATGGTATTTGCCAGTTCTCCAGATTGCTCAAAGTTTCCGCTACCAGTTCTCCAGAACCTGTCAGAACCTGCTGGATTTCACCCCTCATCTGGGAGTGATATTCATGGACATTTATTGATATACAGCAACTTAATATTGGATATATTTCCTCATTTGCCCCATCCAGACCCTGACAGTTCCAGGCAGTGGTTCAAAGTTTCCATGGCTGCTTGAGCCAAGGTGGCAATGCAGATGACAACTCAGCCCCAAAGGTTTTGATTGGTGGTTTTGATATACAAACACCTCTTTCTCTACCAGGCTAAGAGTGCCACCACCTGGGCCATGTCAGCAATGAATTCATTCCTCCCTACATTATAATGCTTCTTAAAGTACTTTTCATGATAGCAACTGAAACTTAGGAGTTTATGCACTCCTAAATTTAGGAATGATGCACTTCTTAAATCTAATGTGAATATGCTCTCGATGTCATGCTTCGCCTATCCCCAATCTATCTCTGGTATGCTGCTAGCCTAGATAAGAGGGGATATAATTTTATTGCAAAATTGAAGAAACTAAATTTACCATTCACATTTCCAGTTAGGACTTAATCTGAGAAGGATTCCAAGACTGAGTAACTGCAGTAAATGCTCCTCAGCTCCCTTTGACCCTTACAATCTTAAAGGTTATGGAACAAAATAAATTAAAAAAGGAAGCTAAAATCAACTCAGACACAGACCTGAAATGTGAAGGGGGTAAAGATGGGTAGTGAAGAAATGGCTTGATTGTATCTCTTTAGAGGATGAATTCAGGTAGGTTTATAAATTATATAAATTTGTATAAAGTATATGAATGAATAAATTACATGGATTTAAATGAATTATACAAATCTATATCAAATTATGTTTACATTTTGTTGATGAATAAAAACAACATGTTTGAAGAGAAGATCAAATTGTCACTTTATCAGGCCCCTAAAAATTAAATGCCTACAAAAACAAGGATATGACCACTTTTGGAACCCTCATTTCAGACTTTCAAGCTGACTAACATTCATTGCAAACGAAGCTTCAAATGTAAAGCTTTTTTCACTGATCTCATGTTCAGGTGCTACAATGTGGGATACAATTATGAAAGCCTATCTATTTAATGCTGCAATTTTTAAAAGTTGAGAATATTTGTTTTAGGTATGTAATAATCTCTTATTGTAGGAGACATCTTTCTAGGCAAACCTGGATGTGAAATAAAGGGAGAGTACAAAATTCTTCTGGATTTGGGAAAAGAAATAATTTATAGGAGAGTGAAAGCTAGTGCTTACAGTCATGTTGGATCTCTCTCCCTCCCTCTCCCTCTCTCTCTGGATTCTCTTAATGTGGTTTGATGCTTTAGTCACAGATATCTGGATGCACCCGATTTGACAGATCACTGTGATGGAAGACAACGAATCTGTGGTTTATATTTCTGAAACACATTTCACAGGGTCTAAATCCAGACACATTGACATTCGTTATAAAAACATAAAGCAATTGGTAAAACAAGGTTTTGTTAGATTACAATATGTAATCTCTTAAAACTGGTAGCCTTTTTCCTGTAATAACATTCAGAAAGGAGAAAGGTTTCAGTCAGAACTGCTGCAGTTACGAATATATATGTAATATAATATAATAAAAGACTTGGAAGAGACCTTGGAAGTCCTGTAGTCCAACCCCCTGCTTAGGCAGGAAGCCCTACATCCAGGGATGGGTTCTACCTACCTTTACTCCCGGTTCTCTTCGTGCACACACGCGCATGCTTAAAGCGCACTACCGCGCATGCGTAGTAGAAAAAAACTCAAAAAAAGTGCTCTGCGCATGCGCAGAATGCTATTTTTGCAGTTTTTACCACGCGGGTGGGCCTGGGTCTGGGAGGCGCAGAACTGGTTCGGTGACATCACAACATCACCGCTACCGGATTGCGCAAACCGGACTGAACCGGGAGCAACCCACCACTGCCTACACCACTTCAGGCAAATGGTTGTCCAATCTCTTCTTAAAAATTTCCAGTGTTGAAGCATTCATAACTTCTGGAGGCAAATTGTTCCACTGATTAATTGTTCTGTCAGGAAATTTCTCCTTAGTTCTAAATTGCTTAACTCCCTTATTAGTTTCCACCCATTGCTTCTTGTCCTCCTTTCAGGTGGTTTGGAGAATAGTTTGACTTCCTCTTGTTTGTGGCAGCCCCTGAGATATTGGAATCATGTCTCCCCTAGTCCTTCTTTTCATTAAACTAGACATACCCAGTTTCTGCAACCATTCTTCACTGTTACTACTCTGTTAGGAACTGATAAAGAGAAAATACACAAGAAAAAAAGAGAAATGGTAAAAATAAAGAAATACTTCCACACACAAACACATCCATACACACATCCACAGACACTTCTCAACTTCTCCTCCATTATGAAACCAAAACACTCTATTTGACTCTTCTTTGGTCCAGTCTCATTCTTGCTTCCTTTAAAGATAAACAATGTAGCTTTAAAGAATATGTTATCTGAGATGCTCCTATGTAGATGAATCTATGCTGACCATTCTAATGGTAGGGCTAATAATTAAAAGCTTTCACTCTATATCAGTGTTTCTCAACCTTGGCAAACCAATAGCAAAGCTGGCTGGGGAATTCTGGGAGTTGAAGTCCACACATCTTCCAGCGGCCAAAGTTGAGAAACACTGCTCTATATAAATACCATCTTGCACATCAGCGCAACCGCTACTGAACCTAAGCAGATTCAGCATAATGATTAGCACAGAGGGGAAGTTGCTTCTTGAGATGCAGTTAACACTACTAGGAGGATTACCAATAACACTTAGATTTATTATATACTGCTTTGTAGTGCTTTACAGCACTCTCTAAAAGTGGTTTACAGAGTCAGTATATTGTCCCCAACAATCTGGGTCCTCATTTTACTGACTTTGGAAGGATGGAAGGCTGAGTCAACCTTGAACCGGTCAAGACTGAACTCCAAGCAGTGAGCTGAATTAGCCTGCAATCCTGCATTGTAACCACTGTGCCACCACAGATTAAAAAGATTCCAGCACAACATAGCCAAGGTCTGATTTGAATTAAAGTTCTGATGATGTCAAGAATAAATATGAATTTATCTTTCCAGTTATAAAGGCAACAAGACTCAGTCCAGAGTGATTTGAGATTTCATCTGAGAAGAGTTCTGTCCATAGGTTATAACAAGAAACTTCAAGATATATGAAGCCCTTTTATTTTTGGCAGAATTGTAAGAAAATAGCATAGACGGTAGACTTTTTGGAGGAAATTAATCCTGCAATATTTTCCCAAGATAGTTTCAAGGGTTTTACCACAATCAGTTCTTGGGGGGAAAAAATCCCTCTGAAGGTTTTTAAGACAGAGATAATATGGATGAACTCAGTAGCCTCCAAATTATCCAGCAAAGGGCTTATATAAAAAAGGTAGTGAACCATTGTAAAAGGCATCTTATTCCACTATAAAAATAAAACCTCAAACACTCTAAATCTTTATTAAAAGATTGAAGCATTCACCATCCTCCGATGATTTGTTTTTCTAGGCTGGCAGATTTTCTTGGCAAAGTTCATTGGCAAGGTTTGCATTTTGGAGGAGTCATATGTTATATGCTGCCTATGCAACACTTTTAAGAAAATATATCTCATGTGTACTGTAAGTGCAGTGTAACAGGAACTGTAAAAACAAAGCTCATTTTCTTCTGTTACGTATAGAGACGTTTTCAAACCCACTCATGCAATATGACTTTCTGTCTAGGAAGTGTTAATGCGAAAGGTAAGACCTACTGTGTCCCAGCAGACAGATACAGCACTGGGTGTCACTGGTTCTTGTCTACACAGAGAACTCCCTCCACTCTTGTACCTGTCTAAGACATGCTGAGATCACCTTCATTTACCTTTGTTAATGGTACCATATCGTTCATTAATGCTGGATGTGTCACTGTGTTTTTTTGTTGCCAGATGGCTCCAACAAGGTTTGGTGTTTGTAGGACACCTTGGTTTAGTGTTTGTAGGACACCTTATCTTTGTAACCATGATGATTGTCACATGACCCAGCTATATTTTGGTTACACACCTGGTTTTATAGTTTATGTGCATATCCAGAAGAAAATTTTTGTTTTGCTTTCTACTTTCCTGTTTCTCTTTTTCTTCTCTCTGTAATGCTCACTGGTGAGCATCTGCAATAATGTAGGCAGTCAGTGTTTTTTACTTTTTGTTTCTAAATAAAGTTATTAGAATGTACTTCAGGTTTTGTTTTAATTATTTTTGCATGCAATGGAGAAACAAAAATTTGCCGACCTCTAGCAGACAAGGAGTTGGTGATAATGTGAGAAACCACCTTCATAGTTTTGAGGCGGGGGGCAGGGCGATGATCAAGGTTCTAATTTATGACCTGTCAGTAAAGGTTCTAGGTAGGTAAAGTAAAGATTCTTCTTGTTTTTTTATTTATTTTACTACTTTTGTAATCCAGGTTTGTGTCAACTATTGTATTAAAATCCCCCATGATACAAATGTTTTCGTATTCTGTTTCTACTATCATTTTTTGGACTTTTTAAAATAGAATTACTCTTGTCCTTGATTTGGTGCATATATAGCAACTAAGAGAGTCCGTTTTTGATTTAAAGTCACTTCCAGCATCAAAATTCTCCCTTCTTCATCTTTAAGTAGTTGTTTGGCATTTATTGTCTCTTTAATGTATAGTACCACCCCCCTTTTTTCTGTTTTGATAAAGTTTAGGATATTCCAATAGTTTATAATGATGTTTCTTTTTTTTATTAAAACGTTTTACAAAAAAGAAATTTTTACATAATATAAAACCCCTCCCCCCTAACCTCCCCCCCCCCGACTTCCCGGAGTAAGATACGGGATATAACTCAATAAC
>JANHFM010006054.1:43081-54900 GCA_032468115.1 Grayia smithii | reverse complement strand
TATCCAACCTTGGCAACTTTAATATTTGTGTACTTCTAAGTCAAAATGTCTTAAAGTTGCCAAGGTTGGAGACCCCGATTTAAAGTAAACACTGGATAACTCAAACAAAATACTAATTTCTTCTTGTGTTTCTCAATAGAAAACCAATGCCACATGCTAACTGCTTAGATTGATCTGGCACAGAATTGAAAAAGAACATTTGCTGTAAAGGCTAAAGGACTGTAGGTTGTCTATCCATGGCTAAATCATTCTAGCAATGTACCAGTATAAATTGTTATGTTGCAAAATTAAAGAACTAGCAACAATGTCTGAATCAGAGTCATAATTTTAGATAGGGATGCACTTAAGTTAACAAGGGATTGATTATGATAGTGGAACAGCATGCATTATGCATTATAAGATAATAATATGCCTTGAGTGCATTAATGCATAAAACTGCAGGAAAGGCATTTTCATATACTTGTGTGATGTACTTTTCTTCTGATTTTGGACTGATGACTTTTATGAAAATGTAAGTTGAGTCACAAGCTCAAGATAAAGCATATACACTAAAATATTTTTGGTGCTTCAGTAACTAAAATATGAGGAACAACAATAAATACCTTTAAAATATTTCATAAACAATCTTCCAATTTTTTGAAGCACTAAAGATAATGCATATAAAAACATTAAAAATCCCATTAAAATAGCAACTATATTTTAAAAGAGAAAATCTCATTGCTGTGAATAGAATGTGGAGGCATAAAAAGATCCACTCCAAATAGTGAATTTGGCTCATCTACAAGTATATATGGTAGATGCCCTAATTTTTTTACTTTATTATTACTATAATTATTTGTTCATTGGAATAAATGACTTTTCATTAGAATGGTTGCCAAATGAATGGTTATTTGAATGGTATTGCATAGTTGGCCATAGGAAAAATACAAACAAAAGAAGTGTGAGGAAAATAGTGGATTGGAAAACTAGTGGATGTGGATAGACAGAATCAAAGGTAATGTAGGAACTTCCTTAAATTATTATTTTATCCATCAATTCATTTTATTTTAAATTATTACTAGAGAGAAGATGAAATGGCAACCATTTTTCTAAGTAGTCACCAGACGTTGTTCCCCACACCTAGCATCTTTCATTGGAAAATATTTTATCCTGAAATGCTTTATCCTTAAACTGCCTTTAAATTATATAGGTCTTTCAATTAATACTTCTTATGAAGTCAAATTTGATCAATGTTGCTGTGGTGATGTTTGCTATTCAGTTTTGTACTAGATGTTTTAAGCTAACAGCAAGAATTAGTCTGTCACTCTCACTGTTAGCATTTCTGTTAATGGTGTCAATGACTTTTACTTCAGTGACAACCACAGTAAGAAAGGTTTCATCACATATACCAATATGGTACATAAAAACTCATAAAAAACTAAAGACATCTTGAGAACTTACTAATAATTTACTAGGAATGATAGATTTACAAATTATTGTAAGAATAAAAAGTGACCTAAGAAATGAGTGAACTTGAGATGGATAACAGAATTTGAAACATTTATATAAAACCAATATGTCTATTAGGGTATGAAAAGCTTTGGAAAGAAATAAATCAAAACATCCAGATTTTTTTAATGAATTGAAACCTCTAATGTTTTTATTAGGAATAATTTCAGGGAACATATATGAAAAATATTATATTTTACTAAGATATAGATTGACAGATGCAAGAACAAATTTGGCACAACTTTGGAAAAGTGAAACTTTAGTCACTGACAGAAAATTGAGAGATGAAAATTGGAAAATATGTAACAATGACAAAACTTAGCCTTTATTATAAATATATATACTCTGTCAAAATTTGCAAAGAAATGTCTCCCTTATATGTGACCCATTAGGCAGCAAAATAAATTCAGGCATTAATAGTATAGTTTTTAGAAAAAGTTTTGGAGATTGATTAAAAACAGATACTACTGATAAACCCCAAACTTTAATGTTCTAAGTACAGCACAGATATTTAGGTATATGGTTAGCAGTTAAAGAAATGAACAGAAGGGAAGATAAGAATCAAAAGGGATTTTTTTCCTCCTTTATAATACTTTAATAGTTGTTTATCATCTACTTTTAATTTCTGTTCAAATAATCTGTCAAAGCATCTGAAATATTTTTTTAAAAATAGAATGCAATGTAAAGCCTGCATTCCCACCTTGTTTTCATGCAGTAGACAATTTTTTTAGTTTGGTTAGATACTAACCTTTCTGATTACTTTCATACAATATTGAATATATTAAGTCTGTATTAATCTTAGTCCTAATGCATACTCTATAACAATACACACTTGTTTTGGTCATCTGATATGCTGCTTGTTCCAAAAAAAAGGTGTTTAATGTGAATTTTTACATTACATTAAATTACATCAGCAGGAAAATGTTGCAGAATAACATCACTAAGAGCATTCAATGATCCACTGGTTAAAACACCTAATTGCTACATTTCACCACTTTGATTTAATTAGATTTAATTAGTAACACATTACTGTAACAGTGCAAACCTATACATGGCTTCTCAAAAGTCCAATTAAGTTCAGTGAAACTTAGTTTCATTTTACTCTGAATTCAAAGAGATTTAACAGACATTTATAGGATTGCATCATTAAACTGAATTTATCTCCTGGGCCTTCATTTAACACAGAATCTTATAGCAAAACTTTTTGTCTATAAACTTTCCATTTTTAGATCTGTTGTGTTCAGTTCTTAATGTCTTGGAAGGAATCAGAAATCTATAGTGGTTTCTTTTTCAAAAAAATTCACAGCCAAAAAATATCCAACCACCAATGCTTTCGTTTGTAGAGAATTGGGTTAGACAGTATTGCTTACATTACAGTTGCAAGGCATCAGTGGTTCATGATTTGCAAGTTTGCCATAAATATGGTTTTAATAATTCAGCTTTGCAAATTGGTTCATAACCATGCCATACCGTGAGTGCTCAGCATATCACCTTGACCAGCACTGTGGCAATCACAGCACCTTGCTTCAATTCCACAGAACACCGCAGTGAAGCAGTTGGAAACAATACATTAGAACTGTCTTTGGCTACTATGCAGATTTACCTTGAAAATGATCAGCACAGTCCTACTTGAAAGTACTTGCAGATCAGCAAATAAGTGAAAGTACAATCAGGCAAAGTCATGACAACAACTGACATCACCAGCAGACAAGAATGCCCTTTTTCTTTAGCCAACCATCAGTAGATAGTGTTGTGGTCCACCGGCAGCCTGTGGAGCTGGCAGCAGAGTCAGACAGTGAAGAGGTTGGGGAGGAACATGGGCCAGTCCTAGAGTCTGGAGAAGACTCGGACGAGGGTTCTGCATCGGAGGCAGAGATGGGGCCAGGGCCATCTAGGAGTTATGTGCTGACTCCAAAGTCTCCAGAGTCTGACATCAGCGAGACAGAGGAACAGGGGGAGCCTTTTCCCAGTGCGTGCATATGCAGAGCTGCCAGAAGGCAAGAACAGTTAAGACAAAAGGGGCGACTCGGGAGTAAGGCTTGGAGATGATTAGCCCCTCCCATAAGACAGAAAGGTGGAGCAAAAGGATGTGAGCCTTTGCAGGAAGAAACTTTGTTCATTCTGGTTGGTTTAAATTCTGAAACTCCATTTTTGACTCTGTGCTCTGTGTGGCCTTGCAAAGCTAATTGCCAACTAGGTCTTTAGCAGCGTGTCAAGGGAAATAAAGGTGGGTGCTTATCAGCCTTATCCCAAAGGACTGCGCCAGACTTCTGTCGGACTCTTTACAAACTATTTCTGACTCATTATGGGCTGTGAATGAACAGAAATCACAGCCATTGAAATAAAAAGAGGGTTTTTGGGACTAATTGTGTGCTTTTTACTGTCTCAGGAAGCCTAGGTCAGAACAGATAGCTTGATCATCTCTGCAATGACTCTTGGAGGTGAACAATCCAAAGTGACACTCAGGTTGCCCTTCTGTGGTTGCCAGAAGCTCACCTTGCATATAAATCAAATTATAAATAAATAAATAAAATAAATGTAGTCAAAATTTAGATGCTTGGCAACTGACTCATATTTATGACAGTTACAGTGTCCCAGGGTCATGTGATCACCTTTTGCGAACTTCTTAAAGAAAAGTCAATGGAGAAGCCAGATTCACTCAACAACTGTGTTACTAACTTAACCACTGCAGTGATTCACTTAACAACTGTAGCAAGAAAGGTCCTAAAATGGGGCAAATCCAGGGTGAAATCTACTTACCTTCCCAAACAGTTCAAGAGTGCACATGCCACATGCATCACATGCGTGCGTGGATTCTCTGCGCATGCGTAAACCCTTATGCATGTGCACAGAGAGTAAAAAACACATCACTTCCTTGTTCAAATCAGGAAGTAATGATGACTGAGTGGGTGGGCGGAACCTCGCACTGCCATTAATATTGGTTCTCCAAACCATGGGCCGCCATCACTACCGGTTCAGCCAAACCAGTCCAAACTGGGAGCATTTCACCCCTGGGCAAATCTACTTAATAACATAAATTTTGGGCTCAGTTGTGGTCATAAGTTAAGAACTATCTGTATATTCTGCATTACATATGTGTTATATATGTCTTTAACTTGAATAGTTTAAAATATCTCAATACAGAAGCTGTAAAGGATTTTTTTTTCTTTAGAGTATTATCTTTAAAATATGCTTGTAGTTCTTTAAAACTGAATTATATAAAAACAATTAAAATCATCAAAATTGGCTCATCATTGTCTTCTATTTCAGCAACGGATGTATACAGTTCAATTTGTACTTGGTTTTAACATGAATTATCAACCAAAAACTCAAGTGACCATTTTCAATTAGTTAAGTAAATTGTTGAGAGGAACATAAGTGGGAAGTCATATTTTATATGTTTTAATATTCTGTCTTTTCACAAAATTTATTGAAAATCCTTTAGGTTCCAAACATTAATCGAGTACTTGCAAGCAACAGCTCCAGTGAGTTGTATCATCCTGTTTTTAGAAATTATTTATCAAGTAATTTTGCCATGATGATTCTAGATTGAATCAAATAGCTGAAAGTCTATAACTGTGATTGTCTGTCTCTAGTTTATCAAATGAAATTATTTTTCAGACGAATTTTATAAATGCACACTAAAAAAAAATGAAGGTACTATCAAAAGGATGAAACATCTTTCTTTTTTCTGCTGTACCCTAAGAATGTAATAGAAATCACCAGACAAGTGATCAAAGAAGATACGTTTATTCAATCCAAAATTATTAGCTTTGGATAGACAACCACAAAAGGGAGATTGCTTCTCCTTCCTTTTATACGTCTTTTAGTTTAAAACATAGCCAATCATTATTAATAGAATGAAATGTGTCAGCTTATTACAATGGTTTCTGCTCTATCAGTAGGAACATCTTCCTCCTAGCATGAACATCTTTCATATTCTATTAGAACAGATGTTTCTTTATCTTAAAGTTATGGCAAATTTCCTTATTATTTATGGTTAAGCAGATGTCTCTTTATCTTCAGCTAAAACAATGGACATTTTATCTTTCCTGTACATGTGTTTTTTATACAGAAAATATGTGTCTTCTTCAGCTACATGATATATTCACTCTTTTATACTGACAGGAACCAGCAACTGACAGGAACCACCATTGCTATCTATCCTACACAATCTTATTGTATTATGTTGAGGGAAGCATTAAACTTTTCTGCAATGTTAAAAAGATGGCATACTTGATGATGTGTGTGATCAAGTCTTCAATTGTTTTGCACTTCATTTTTATAGTGTATTAAATTTTTGAGGGAGCTACTATAAAACAATACATAGAATGTTAATCTCAGTTAGCCAGACATGAAGCTTGCGAGATGATTTTGAGCCACTTTTTCTGTCACTATAGCCTATTTTACAAGGACACACTTTTGTGGAAAGTCGTATAATAATGGTTGTACAAAATTTTGAAGGGATATCACACTTGAACCATCCTTCAAGTGAAGCATCCCTCTGAAGATACGTTTCAAAGTTAAGTGAAGTCATGCAGAGAAAAGTAGCCATTTTGCTAAGCTTGGCCTTAGGTCTGAACGCAATTCCAAGAGTGAAAAAAATGCTTACAGTGTTCCCTATCAGTAAAAGAAAAAGTTCCAGAAATATCTGTGCATGCAGCTACAGAACTGCTGATCTAGGCATTTAAGTAATGGAAGTACCTTATTAATCAAAATTGCATCTCTCTTTGAGTAAAATATCCTGTTAGAACTTTAATTGCTGAAACTAGACCAGCAGACCTATATAGGCCTCAGGAAGGAAAGTAGGAAATTGTGAGCAGGTTTATAGCAGATATGTTTATGTCAAAAAGTATTTCTGCTTTAGATCCCAAGCAGAAGAAGGGATTTGTAACATTCTGTTACAATAATCCATCTTAATAAAAGTAGGTTTGACTTTTCCAGGGTCTGTTTCTTGCTGTGGTCTACATTGTAGAATTTATACCCACTGAAATAAAGGCCTGTTTTCAGGTGATGTTGATATCTCTGCATATATCATTTTTTTATTCCAAAGTAGACTCTGGCACTACAAAGCAAGATAACTGCTGCAAATAGCTGTCGTTTTAACATTGTATGAACACTTAGAACCATTTTATGAATGATGATTATTGTGTTAGCTATAGCCAGCATACCCCCACCCACATCTTAGAATCAGACTGTCTGCTTGCAATATTAATTAAAATATTTATCTTCCACTGTATTCCCAGTAATTTGTTTTTGAAATGCTATCCATGGGGCTGAGGTCTTATTAACTTTAGCAATGGGCAGATTACTACCTTGGAAGATCTCATAATTCCATAACAAGCTTATGCATCACACTAAGAAAAAATGTATTTTAATATCTATAAATATAAATGAGCGAAGGAAGCTTTAATCACTTTAATATTGTAGAACAATCCAGAAACGGTATGTGAAGATTTCTGGAGAACTAATGTATATCTCTGCAGAAGCACATGCTCACCTTTAAGCGAGAAAGTAATAATCTCATTACTAGTAATGAAATGGTGTATGTTTTCTTATTTAGGTTAGGCTAAGATATTTGTCACTTACACAGTGAATCTCTGGAGCATGAATAAAAACATGAATAAAGGCATAAAATGACACTATTATTTATTGTTTGTAAGTAGTAAGTTTATTTTATTAATAAATCTGACAATGTTAGGCTGTTTAGCTGAAAGGTTTTTTTATTATTTCTTACACTATTGCTCAGTTGATTTTGTTAGATGCCATGCTAAGTGTTGATCCAACTTTAATGTGCAAAGTAACATGACAAGGCATCCTTCAAAGTAGACTGGAGGGGGAAAAGCATTCATTGTGACTCATTTGAAATGATGGTTGTTAGCAGTACCGCTGTTCATTGATTTGGTACAAAACAAGCTAGCTTCAGCTTTTCAATTAGTATGTATGAGGAATTCTACTTTCAACCAACACATTTCAGTTTATTCTTTAGCAGAATTCCCAAGAATATAGCTATATTCATTTTACTTAAAAACTGACAGTAGAAATAAGGAGGATCATTTCTTTAAAACTGGGCAGAAAACCCTTTTTAAATTCTCCATTCAACTTATAGGAAGTGAGTTGAAAATTGCACTAATTTTCTCCATAGAGAAATCCTCCAGCAATTTCTTAAGGGCACTCCTGGGGTGCATACTACTTCACTGTACTCCTACTGCTAAAATAGCCCAATGAGACCATTTCCCACACAGTTCTTCTGTTAGTATTTATCTGAAGTGTAGTATATCAAGGCACAGTTGAAGCATATTTGTGCAAGAGGGCATTCAAACACACACCTTTATTTATCACTAAATAAATGCAAGGACATTCTACTTCAGCCCGAAGAATCTTAATGACTTTCTTTTTGCCATTGAAGAGTAAAGCAAATAAGTTTCTCTCAAATTGAATGAAAACTGGTAGGAGGCAATGAAGGTAAATTACTCCGCACACTATCACTATGTCTTTGCTTTCCTTTGCCTTATTTCCTATACACATCTGTGATGCAGTGGGAAGGCAGCCAGTTAAGTTTATCAAAGATAAAGCAGGCAAAAAGCACTGCTTAACCATGTCAGCTTCAGGGCATCCAAGTGCCCTTTCCAGTTGCTTTTCTTCTTGAAGGAAGAAATGACTTTGCCATAAAAATAGCTATATAATACTCAAACTGCAAAGAATGTGCATTTAGAAAGAAGACAAAGTGAACAAAGAAGCCAAAAAAAGCCCTTTATTATTTAATGGCTTATTATATTAGAAGGTTTAACGTTTCCTTTCATGTAATCATTTCCACAACAATTTATTTTCTTGCCAACTCTGAATAGCAGAGAAATCAGTTTGCTGAAACTATACACATTTTAGTCCCTACTTGATTTCAAAATGTGCTGAGATGCATGATATTTAATCCTATAATGTCGATGCATATTAATGTGGAAGATTGATAAAGTCAGCCAAGTCCATCTAGTTGACTTTCAGTGAAGCTTGTCCATCAGTATAACTAACAAACCAGCAAATAACATTTATATATATAAATACCCAGAGTTTTCAAGGGTATTAGAGTTTGCAAAATCTTTTCTTTTTGCTATCTGATAACTTCACAATTATTTACATTAAATGCTTTAAATGCAACTTTTCCTTGCATACTTTACCTTGACTCACCTTGGATATTTTTTTTTTGAAAAAAATATATATTCAGAGACAAATCTCATTTGTATTAGGATGAAATTTTGGACATATAAAATAAATCAGAAAGTTTCAAAAAAACCTGAAAGAATTATTATAAAAAATAGTTCTACTCTGCCAGTAAAAAGCATTATTGTCTTTAGGTAGTCAAAGTTGAGCTGCATTCAAATGCAATGGTATTATAATAAGTTTTCTATTTATAAAAGATAAAATTATACTGAGTGGAAAAAAATCTATAGAGTAAATTCAACAAAGCAACAAGGAAAACCCTTCTACCTCAAGTACTCATTTTTTCTTTTGAACTAGGATCAACAGAAAAAGAAGTCATGGTCAGACTGTGAAAAACATAGCATTTAATGGGCATTAATGTCCAGTGGAAGTAATAGAAGAGGAAATCACTCATGGACTCCTTAAATATTTGAAGTCATTCAGTGAGTGGGTATGGTATGAAGAGTGATCTTCTGAAAGTGATGAGTGAATTGAAATATATTTTTTCTGGTACCATGCAGGGTGCCAGGTCTAAATGCTGTAGATGACTATAACTGTCTTTTTACTTACCCATAATTTTGAAAAAAAAAAAAAGAGCAATATATACCAGTAACTTAGAAAATGCATATAATGTCTGTGTTAGATAAAAACTAGTTGAGGCTGATATTGTTAGACGCAAAAATAATTTTAAAAAAAACCAGAAGGAAGACTATAGATTTTTTTAAAATCCTTTAATGGGGAAGTTATTGTAGGATTCTACATATGATTACTCAGGTATATTTCTCTTTTTTTCATCTGCTTCTCTCCAAAAGTGCTACAATTCCATTAAATTTGAGATTTCTTTATAATTCTGAAGGAATACTTGTTCTTACATATTTTTCAACTAGGGGAGTCTACTCCAGTGTTCATCATTCAGCAAAAAAGTGATTACTTGGCAATGAGCTTCCTGAGTCCTGGCATCCAAACTCTATGATTTCTTCTTCAGTGAGGCTCTTTTGATTGCTATTTTATAATTATTTCATTTTATGAACTAACTTATATTCAGCTCTGTTGCACTAAAATCTCTTCTATGTGAAAAACACCCCAAATGGGTTTTTTCCCTTTTGTTATTCTCATGCCTATGCAAGCCCCAAACCTAGTGGTTCTCAACCTTCCTAATGCCGTGACCTTTTAATACAGTGCCTCATGTTGTGGTGACCCCCAACTATAAAATTATTTTCATTGCTACTTCCTAACTGTAATTTTTCTACTATTATGAATTGTAATGTAAACACCTGAAAGGAAGGTGTTTCCTCAACCTTTCTCACAAGTGGAATGGCCCACTTCTAACGAAAATCAGAGTCTATAGTGCCTACTTGGAAATAGGACCTATTAGACTCACCTGGACATGGATAGAAGAACAGTGTCTCGGTTCCTAAGACCATCGGAAATATGTGTTTTCCAATGGTCTTAGGTGACCCCTGTGAAAGGGTCGTTTGACCCCCAAAGGTGTCCCGACCCACAGGTTGAGAACCACTGGTCTAACTCAATAACATAAATCTTCAGATAGTCCTTGACTTAGGACTTGTCACTTAGCAGCCACTTGAAGTTATATCTAATGTAAAAAAGGGGATTTACATCCTGAAAGTTTGAATGGTTCTGCCCCAAACGGTCATGTGACCATGGTCATGTTGTCTGGCGCTGGCAACATGGCCGTACAGGTGGTCCTTGGCTTACAACAGTTCACTTAGTGACCGTTTGAAGTTATAACGGCATTGGAAAAAGTGACTTATGACCATTTTTCATATTTACAACTGTTGTCACGGGATCAAAATTCAGATGCTTGGCAACCGGTTCATATTTATGACTGTTGCAGCTGTTCCAAGGTCATGTGATCCTCTTTTGTGACTTTCTGATCAGCACAGTCCACGGGGAAGCCAGATTCACTTAACAACTGTGTTACTCATTGAACAACAGCAGAGATTCACTTAACAAATATGACAAGAAAAGTCGTTAAAAAATCCACTTAACAAATTTCTTGTTTCAGTAACATAAGTTTTGGGCTCAACTTTGTGGTCATAAGTTGAGGACTACCTGTATTCATGATGGTTTGCAGTGTCTCGTGGTCACGTGGCCGTTTTTATGAGATTTTTGCCAAAAACTGGCAGTTTCTTCTGTTTTTTGGCAAAACCACATCCATAGAGAAGCATTGGCTTGCTTAAGGACCGCAACATTCGCTTAAGGACCATGCGTTTTACTTCTGCCGCATTTGCTTAAGGTCTGCCACAAAAAAGAACTCAAAAATCGGGTGACCAACAGTCATTTTTATCACCGTATTTTTTACCTCTTGGTTTCAGATTGCCAGAGTCCTCTGGGCTTAGCTTCTGGATATATTGCTGACTCTCAGATCACGGCTTCTGGACACATTGGTGAGAACTAGAATCTTGGTTTCTTCTCTGATTGGATCCTGGTTTTCTTCTATATTGTTTTGGTTCTGTTAAGGAAGAAGAGGGATTTTATGCAGATATTGTCAATCAGAATAGAGCTGGAAGGGCTTCTAGTCCAACCTGCTGCTCAAGCAGGAGACCCTATACCAGTGATGGCTAACCTTTCTTTCCTCAGGTGCCAAAAGCGCACGCACACACGATAGCATGTGCGTGCATGCCCACACCCATAATGCCACCTGTGCTACACATGCTATAGGCTTGCCATCACAGCCTTATACCATTTCAGACAAGTGGCAGTCCAGTCTTTTCTTATGAAGCCCCTACAACTTCAGAATGCAAGCTGTTCCGCTGGTTAATTGTCTAGGAATGTTTAATTGTGAAAAGACTATCAAATATTCAATGAAATCATAACATTATCTGCAATTATATACATTCTTGGCTGGTTGCTTCTATCTCCAGTCCATCTATCAATCAGAAAAATTATTGCATGGTTGCCCCAGTGAGTTTGAGCATCACTCTCTCTGCTCAGATACATTTTTGGTTACTGCTGCCCCATTAGCTATTTACTATCTGCCTTATTTGGGTCACCACGTGGGTAGGAACACCTTAAAGCAGTGTTTCTCAACCTTGAGCACTTGAAGATGGGTGGACTTCAACTCCCAGAATTCCCCAGCCAGCATAACTGGCTGGAGAATTCTGGGAGTTGAAGTC
>JANHFM010006054.1:29374-42981 GCA_032468115.1 Grayia smithii | reverse complement strand
CCAGCACTAATTGCAAGCAGCTGGACTTAAGTGGAGACACTTAGCCAGTGCATTAGCAATCTGCACCACCAAAGACTCTTTGGTTGTATTTGAAAGACTAGTTGTATTCCTTTGTAGGAATACATCATCCGAGACATAGTTGATGAATAGGTTAAACTTCAAGCAAGACCATTTTCCCCTCTACTCAAGTCAGCCAAAAACAATTCTAACAAAAATAATTCTAATATTTAGCAATTATTACATGTGCTTAATTTATGTACATGCTATTTTATTTGTAATTCTACCTATTTCTTAATTTTAATAGTTAAGGAATGGTTTATAGATATTGGTGACAATTATTTTTTTCTCTCTCTTTCTTTCTTTCCCTCTACCGTGTCCCACATTAGGTTAACAGTTGGCTTTTCTCTGGATAGTAAGGACTTAAGGAGACCTGTACACCAGAGGTGGGTTCCACTTACCTTTACTAACGGTTCGCAACGGGAGCGTACACACGCGCTTGCTTTGCTCGCTCGCATGCACGCTTGCTTCTGTGCATGCGCAGATAGCCCCATGATGATGTCGGGATGGGTGGGCGGAGTTTCCCGCCGGTTTTACTACCAGTTCTAAGAACCGGACAGAACTAGGAGCAACCCACTACTGCTGTACACCTCATCTGTATAGAGTAGATCATGTTCCATGACATATTTTTCTCATCAGGCCATCGGTACTCTTTGCTGAATAGTCCATAAGCAAAATTATCTGAATTTGCTATTGAACTTATACTATAATTAGAAAAATTAATATTATGGAATCTTACATTTATCAGGCTACATTGTTCTTTATTAGAACCACATATTTTCTTCAGTCAGAACTGTGACAGTAAGCCTGAATACTTGATATGACTGAATGCAGGGTGGCTAGAAATGTTTACATAAACCGTCCCCACCCAAGTCCTCCACCAAATATTCAGTCTCTGTCAGTCTCTCAGGTTTTTGAGCTGATGCAAGCTGCACTTGCCTATATGGTATCTATGACAGCTCTTTTAATGCCATCCTACCTTGCTGTTTCATGTGTGGGCGGTATCAGTTTTCAGATGAATGAGACTGTTTAATAGATAAATTGAGACATAAGCAATGTACCTTTGTGTTCACAATGGCCATGATAAATTTTATCGGAACATTTCCTTAGCAACTCCTGAATCTCAGGATGCAAATGTTTCTTTTAACTAGGATCATTCTTCTCTGTAGATAACATAAGGGCAGGAAGTACCTGTGATCTATTACGTTATTACTTATAAATATGTATGCATGCATCATTTCCCCTCCTTTCAGAAATGTATAAATATGAGTGCATCTTTTTGCTGAAGAGGTGTGTCTCCACTATTCTTTGGGGGGGAAGCCTGCTCCAATTTATATTGTCTAATAAATCAGGGCAAGGAGCCTTGGTTATTTGCTTAGCACCATGCATTTTTGAGTTTTTTTGCAGGCTCAAAAGAACTCAGGTCACCTGCAGCTGGTGGGTCATGTGTTTGAGACTGCTAATTTACATACAATGGTCAACATGGAATTGGTGTGATTTTTTTGAAGATTTTTTTTAAAAGAATAGTTTTTACCATTTGTGATCCTTATTTTTAACCTTGTTATGATTGTTACATTTTAATTTAAAATAGCAGTGTTGTTTCATAAAATAAGGCTGGGGGCTTCTCTGAAAAGAACAGCATCATTAAATAAATAAATTGGACAGGTTATTTCTGGAAAGAATGAGAATGAGATGTTGTTTAGTTAAAATAATAGTTAAAAGCAGTGGTGGGTTGCGGTTCGGTCCGGTTCTTTAGAATAGGTAGCTGTGACGCTGTGACATCACTGAATCGGTTCTAAGAGTCCTGGACTGAAGCCCCCCCCACCCATGCGCCTGTGCTTACCTGTCCCTGTGCACATGCGCGCTTGCACGCATGCGTAGGAAGCTTTTTTTGAGCTTTTTTCGCTTAAAAAAGCTTCTGCGCATGCGTGGGAGTACACGTTCGGTGCGCACGTGCCGAACGTGCGCTACACGCGCTCCGACCATGTGCAAAGCGCATGCACCCATAGAACCAGTAGCAAAGGTAAGTAGAACCCACCCCTGGTTAAAAGGCACCATGACTTTTCGTATATCTATACATAGCATAGAAGTAAATGTACATTATGTTATATAAGGGCATGATATAGAATTTCCTTGGGTATTATAGTCCCTCAGATCAGTGTGGGTTGCTACCAGTTCGTCCCGGATCGGGTGAACTGGTAGTGGCAGTGGGAGCTCCGTCCACCCGTCTAGAAGCCTTTGCACATGCACAGAAGCATCATGAGTGCGAGCACATCCACAAGCGAACCGGTAGCAACAGGATTTGCAATCCACTACTGCCTCAGATTCAAATGGATAGATTTCAAAAGAAAATTTTCAAAATGAATAAATAATGTAACTTAAATAAAACAGAAAATAATATTGGGAATAGTTGTGGCATGAACATTGCTTATAGTTTGAAAATAGAATTGTTTACATTACATCAGAGTAAATGCAAACAACTTTGTATTATAGAATTCTTTATAGAATAGGATTCTTTGTTGGCCAAGTGTGATTGGACCACAAGTAATTTATCTCCTGTGTATAAGCTCTCAGTGTACGTACAGCCACAAGTGATAAATCATGTTCATAGTCGTCATAAAAATACACTCCTCATAAATCATGATACAACACTTAATGATAGTCATAGGATACTAAATAAACAATCAACATAAATCATACTAGGATATTAAATAAAACAATACAAATTGTAAGATACCAGCAACAAAGTTATAGTCATAAAAAGATTAGGAGATACGTAATAGGAAAGATGAGAAAAATAATAGTAATACAGCCTTACTAGATAGTTAGGCAGTGTTGTGAGAATTAATTGTTTAGCAGAGTGATGGCATGGCAATGTGGGGAGAAACTGTCCTTGTGTCTACTTGTTCTGGTGTGCAATATGCTTTGTCTTCAAATAATCTGGTTACCTGAGTAGCTAATCCAGTGGTATGATTTAAAGAATAACTGCAATAGTGTAAAAAATTCCAAATGAGTTCTACCAGAACTGCAAGATTAATCGTTTTCAAAATTACCATGTGTCTGTAACATAGTGCAGCTTTTAATTGCCATTTTGTTTCATGTGTGATGAACTGAAATACATGGTTTTTAAAAAAGATTCCACTCTGAGATAATTATGAGGTGGAATTTTATTCCTTTTTCTTACTGATGCTTGAAATGATCATTTCTAAAATGAAACAATAATGCACCAGAAAAAGAGAAAGGGAAAGGAGGAAGAGGAGGGCGAGGGAGGGATAGAGAGAAAAGAAACACACTATAAAATTGAAAATCTTACACACACACACACACACCACAAATGTTATATATATATTCATATCATGTTATAAGTTGAATTATTAAGCAAGAACTGAGAAATTCCATTTGGATTTAATCTCTGAACATTTAATTATATTTTACTATTAATAACATAAATGAAGATATTTCAGGATTATATAACTTGGCACATATGAAGTGCTATAACATTTCTCAAAGTTTATTGAATTTGAGGGCAGTTGGATGAAGTCCCAAAATTTGCAGCTTAAAAGTAATCAGCCTAAAACCTAAGCCCCTCAAAGAAAATGAGACAGAATCAATCAATTTATTTTGATCTTTTATATCTAGATTTTGAATGAAAGGCTGCTACTTCTCTTTCCCCTCCAGGACTACTGACTGAATGTTGACATTACATCCTTTGCTTGATCAGCTGAATTTAATATGGATTTTTTTTTTGTCCTAAGTAGTCTGGGTTTTGGTATGAATGAAGATTTTTATAACTTCAAGATATTTTGGAGAAACTTGAGAGTAAATATGGTTCCATATATACGTATATCTGTTTTAATATATAGGAAGGAAAACAGCTGCACCAGAGGTGGGTTTCAGCAGGTTCAGACCAGTTCTGGAGAACCGGTACTGGAAATTTTGAGTAGTTCGGAGAACCGGTAAATGCCACCTCCCCCATCTATTCTCTGCCTCTCGAGTCCCAGCTGATCGGGAGGAAATGGGGATTTTGTAGTAACCTTCCACTGGAGTGAGGTGGGAATGGAAATTTTACAGTATCCTTCCCTTGCCATGCCCTCCAAGTCATGCCCACCAAGCCATGCCACGTCCACCAAGCCACACCCACAGAACTGGTAGTAAAAGTTTTTGAAACCCACCGAGCTGCACCTAACTGATGCTTTAGACACACCACTCCTTGCTTCCTGTAACACTTTCAACTCCCATTGGCTGCCTGATCAATCAATATTGCTTCTTCAAAGCAGGGAGAGGTCAGTGGTGGTATCTGCCTGTTCATCTAGACATCTGAACCCAGAGCCAACTGGGAGCAGAGGCTCCAAGGAGTAATCTTCACACTTCTGATTTGAATACATAGTAACAAATACTTATCATGAAGAAAAAGAGAATATCTCACCAATAATAGCTCTATTTAGGGCTTGATCAAACTAAGAGAGGAATCCTACTTACTAGCCCAATTCCCAATGATTACTGTTAATCCATGTACTGAGGAATCCTTAATCTGCTTCTTCTTCAGACTCTCCCCATATCCATCAAACTACTGTATCTGTTTGATCATTCTCAATTATCATGAAAAAGCCATGTATTCAATCCTACTCATTATTCCCAAATTGTTTACGTTCCTTAAAATTTCCTAATAATCTATAGATCTATCTTTCACCTACCATATTTTCAGATTTCCTCACAAATCCTCCAATCATCTTCAAATGCCTAACCCTGCCTTCAAATTCATTTAACAATGCTTACGTTTAAAATTCTTAATGGCATATTCACTATTCAACTGTCTATAACTGCGCGGGTAGTTACAGGAGCTTCTCGTTACTCTCATGTGACACCTCTCCTGCGCAAGCTGCACTGGCTGCCAGTGGTTCTCCGGATTCACTTCAAGGTGCTGGTGCTTACATATAAAGCCCTCTATGGCATTGGCCCAGGGTACTTGCAGGACCACCTTCTACCATCATCCCACCGCTCTGTGCGCTCACATAGGGCTGCACTCCTCAGGGTATCATTGGCCAGACAATGTCAGCTGGTGGTGTCTGTGGGCGCACCAACTCTCTGGAATGAACTACCCACTGACCTCCGGATTGCCGGATTGCCGGATTGCCCCTGACCTCCGTTCCTTCCATCGTGATCTGAAGATGTGGCTTTTTAATCAGATCTGCTGATGTGGTCTTTTAATTTCTTACTGTTTTAAATTATTTTAACTTGAATTATTTTAATTATTATATTGCACATTGTTTTTTTAATGTTTTGTGAGCCATCCCAAGTCCTTCGGGAGAAGGGCGGCATATAAATATGATAAAATAAAAAATAAATAATTTAAGCCTCACCATTTTTCCAGGATTTCTACATAAGGAAATATTGGATATTGAGAAGAAGTTGCACATGACTGCTAGAACAAAAACAAGTGAGACAACTCCGTCCCTCAAATAGGCTGCTGAACCTGTAATGGTTTCAGATATAAGGTAGAGAAGGCATGAATCACATTAAAGGAGGAAAAGCTGATACCATGTTCTGGGATACACAGTCTCAAAAGAACATCATATTATCTTAGAAGATGCTACCAGAATAATTTCACTTTACTTTGCCAAGGTAGGGCAGTTGCTCTATTGCTCAGTTCAACTATCTGGCTGATATATATATATATATGCAAAAAATCTCCTAGGAAAAGTTGAGATTCTCTCCTCACCTTGCCCTAAAAAATGGGATAACCATATATCATTCAACTTGATTCTACTACATTATGTATAGTTCTAACAACACTATCTGTAGGTCTAATTCCCTCAGACATGGTTACAGACAGAGTCACATTTAACATTTTTATTTAATATTTGTTTTCTGCATGGCTACATATCTTACTTCAGTTCCTGCAGCTTCTCAGTAAACTTTGAACCTTCTGTGGGAAAAGATAGACCACTTGGAGTAGTGTATTCCAAAGTGCTTTCCATCTCCACATTCAGGTGTGTCCATAGCTGGCTGGAGAATTCTAGGAGTTGAAGTCCACAGGTCTTAAAGCTGCCAAGTTTGAAGATCTCTGGTCTACAGGTTTGTTGGGTAACTCCCCAACTATTCTCAAAAACCTAAGAGATCCATTAGATACTATCAGAGTCATCTTAATTGTATTCAAATCTAGAAGATGTCCCTTTGCCCTGACATTGTATTGTACAGTACATATAGAAGAGAAAGTAATGCCACACAGTCTAATGACTGTGCCCTTTCTCTTTACATGGTAGTGCATCTGATCCAAGGTAGTCTAGGTCTAATATTTAGCCACCTATATTCTGTATATTGATGGGACGCAGTGGCTCAGAGGCTAAGACACTGAGCTTGTTGATCAAAAGGTTGGCAGCTCAGCGGTTCGAATCCCTAGTGCCATGTAATGGGGTGAGCTCCCGTTACTTGTCCCAGCTTCTGCCAACCTAGCAGTTTGAAAGCATGAAAAAACGTAAGTAGAAAAATAGGGACCATCTTTGGTGGGAAGGTAACAGCGTTCCATGCGCCTTTGGCATTTAGTCATGCCGGCCACTTGACCATGGTGATAGCTTAAGACAGTACTGGCTCTTTGGCTTTGAAACGGAGATGAACACCACCCCCTAGAGTCAGAAACAATTAGCACATATGTGTGAGGGGAACCTTTACCTTTTATACTGTATATTGTAATAAGATATCTGGGCCTTCCCCAGGTATGAAGATTGAAATACAGCAGTATCAATAGTCTTGAAGATGAAATCTGGGACTCGGGTAAGTACTGATTACTTCACCTTATAAAGGATATTGTACTGAAAAGAAATGCAAAATAATCAGCACTTTACATATACATACACACACACACACACACACACACACATATCACTGAGCATCTTAAGTTTTTTTTAGGTTGAAATAAAAACATGAGAGAATAGACATATTATAAATAAAGCCATGTATTTTATATACAATGTGGCTAAACAGACATTTTTTATGCCTGTCTCATAGAGTTGGAGTACATGAAATCTTAAGATCCATAAAAAGAAATATTTCTTTGCAGATCAACTGCAGTGATGGCCATCAATTTAAATTAGTTTAAAAGGAGACTGAAGAAATTCATGGAGGATCAGGCTATTAAAGGTTATTGTTTTGAAGGCTGTTTGTTACCTTTAGAATCACAAGCAGCAGGCCTCGACTATTAAATGCTAGGCAGAGGAGGGCTATTTTCTTTATCGGATGTATTTCTGAATTTACCAAATACACATGCAATGGTTTACTATTTTAACACAGAGTGTTACTAGATGGGTCAATGGTTTAATTTTATCTTTAATTAACCTCTTTAAAACAGGGACTAATGTAGCTTTTTAAGGTTCCTGTATTAGTCATGAAAGCTGAATTGGCCACTTGTGTTTGTGTTCAACCAGATTTATACCATAGCTATTCATTCTTAATTCTAATTACCACACACATTTAAGTATCCCATTCCAATTGTGCTAAAGTTATTGCTATGTTCCTTTTGATATATCCTATTCCCACTGTCATATAAGTAAGTGGGCAAATGCCCGCCCTCATAAACAGTTTATTTCAGCAAACATTTATTCCTTTCCCCAGACTACATTAAACAAGTTGCTCAGCAAATCGATATTTGAAAAATTATCCAGTAACATAATCTACATCTTGCCATGCTTGCACTTTTCAATATTCTTGCAGCATTTATGTTTTTATTATCAACTCCATCCCCAACTCAGATGCTCTGGGAAGAAATTTTGGGATTTGCTGTTCCAGCACATCTAATGGGTCCTAGGCTGGGAAAGAGGTTGAAAAGATCCCTTCTTTAATCAATCCATTTTTGTACCCCTTTGCACTCTTTTTCATTTTATAAGTGGCAAAATGAAATCTGCAACAGCTTCTCATCTACTAAAGTTAATTTCTCATTTGTACATATATGTGCTGAATTCTCTGAAGGGAAAGTCAAGCTCACCTTATTTCTCTTTGAAGATAAAGGAATCTTCCTTAAAAGGATTAGTTTGACAGATACTCCAGAGATATTGCAAAGCAAACAACTATTTCTTTTCTAATATGGCAATTAAGAATGGTCAGATTATAGAAGAAAGAGTACAGTTTTGTTCTTATAATGGATTGATGTTTTAATGATAGTCTGAATGTTTGATTGCCGTCCTTTAATGGATCTTGGGAACTGAATCTGGGTTAGATGGTTATATAAATAAATTTTGCATGTAAGAATGTAGATTAGGGATTTAACTAACAGCATAATTTTGTTCCTAAAAGTCAAAGCTACTGTCTTACTTGGAATAAAGAAAGCAGACAAGTTACATGATGCAGTTTAGACTGCTGGAACTGATGTCTCCATCCTTGTAAATATAATAATTAAAAATGTTCACTAAAATATGTTTTAATGTAGAATTGCTGAATACATAGCTTATTTTTATGCTCAAAATGAAACTCAAGACTAAGATAAAGATTCAAAACAATAAAATTACCACTCAAAAGAATAAAAACATACATAAATAAAGAGATACAAACACATTCATTACATCTTCCCCTCAATAACACAGCTGTTTATATTGGAGTGCAAGAACGGATGATTTAAACCACTTTCTGTCTTCAGTAGCCAAATCTTCTTTAAAAGCAAGCTGACATTACAGAATTTAACCAAACTGTATTAGATCAGAGAAACTGTACTGTAGAATGGGAATATTTCTCATCTTTGTTCGTGAGCCACCTAAGAAATGTGAGGTCTATTTGTTAAGAAGCAGGCAGAGGAGGAAATTTCATCCTAGTTCTAGTCACAAAAATCTGAATGGGATGTTTTAACACTCAGATAATCTCTGTTCAGCACATAAGACATGTATTATCTGAATGTGAAGCTTCTAGAAATTCCTGAATATTTTTGGATTTGCCTTGGTCAAGGATGCTCATAGTTTCCAGTTGAAACTATGGTTTAGTCTGTCCATATCTTGCAAGATTAAGGAATTTCACTGTATTCATACTATACATCAATAGGCACATAGCAATAAACCACATTTACACACCATTAAAAATAATAAAAAACTAAAAAAGAAACCAAAACTCCAGAACGCATTCTTTCTAGCAACCGAAACTCAGATAAGCAGAGATTAATACCAGACAAAAAATCGATAAGAAAACAATAGTCTAATCACTTTTAGGTGTACTGATTATGTTTAAGGGTGGCCTTCCACAATCTGGGTTCAAATATATTAGGACTGCAGCTTTCTTTATTTTTCAGACAGTATGGTAGAA
The DNA here is from genome assembly GCA_032468115.1 of Grayia smithii. Taxonomy (NCBI): domain Eukaryota; kingdom Metazoa; phylum Chordata; class Lepidosauria; order Squamata; family Grayiidae; genus Grayia; species Grayia smithii. Next base: position 33,645 of record JANHFM010006054.1, on the reverse strand, counting down.
GATACCAGGGAAGGTTAGAACAGTTTTTAGTTTGGGCTGTATTTCATGTTTTGTAATTTTTGGTTTGCTGTTTATCTGTATTTTTTACAGTCCATAAATATCAAATAAATTAAGAAGCTAAATGAGTTATTGCGATAAAGACACATCTATCCTGCTACAGGCTTCACATTTTTAACACATAGTTTCTTGGCTAATTATCAGATTACTACTAGGCTGAAGAAGTTACAGCAAAACAGGGAATGTAAATGAAGTACAGGATATAGACAGAGCCAAGGCTTTCCTGCAAGGTTTGATTTGAAGAACACGGGCATGGCAAAAGAAACCTCCAGAGTCAATTCAAAGTTTCAGAGCCAGGTCAAAGTTATCAGCCAGTTCAAAGGTCAGAGACACAAAAAGCAGAATTCCCCAAAGAATGTCATGCACAAATCAGACATCAGACTTTGTCTCCAACAAAGGAAACAACAGCAGAGTAGATTCTTTTATAGGCTGCAGCCACCTGTCACTAATCAGGTTTACTTCTTTGCTTGAGAAGGAGTTTAATAGACCTTCTCTGTTCTTCTCCCCTTTCTACTCATTGCATGGAAATTCTTACTTTCTCCAACTCTTCCAGCTGCTCAGGGGTTTCCTATGTTAGATCATTCTCATGTAATTCCTCCAGAGGCTGACATATCACAGGTCAGCTGGAGCGTCTTTTTGGGCGTCAGATTTATATTCTTTCTCTCTCCCTCTCTCTCTCTTCCCTCCCTCCCAATAATTGGAAATGGCTTTTAGACTTTTTGATTAAGACAGAAAAAAAGAAAAGAAAATTGAGCTGGGGGGCTCAGTGGCTAAGAAGCTGAGCTTGTCAATCAGAAAGGTTGGCAGTTCAGCAGTTCAAATCCCTAATATAGGTCTCCTCCGTGAGCAAGGGGTTGGACTAGATGACCTCCAAGGTCCTTCCAACTCTGTTACTGTTATTGTGATTTTGGGATTTGCTGATTAGATTAGTTTGTTGTTATAGAAATGGTTAATATTAACTAACTATGCAAAAAATAAAAGTTGAATAATTTAAACTTTGTATTCTACTGAAATGAAAAAGATTTAAAATCATTTCCCTCCCTACTTTTCCCCTTTATCAAATACTTCTTTCCCTCGCCTATTTCCTTATTACCTTTATTTTCATTTATATTTTATATCATGATAATCTTAATATAAATCTTTTTAAATAAAAAACTACCAGTATGTAATATTCTACTTTTAAAAAACACACACCAAAGGTCAGAAATATATTATCCCCTCTTTCTGATATTTACTTTTTTTCTGTAGGAAACTGGAGAACACCACTTGCTTTCTGTATGAAAAATGCCAAAACTTATTATGGCAGAAATCCTTCAAAGCACAGCTACAAATCAAAGTGTGAAACTATAATTCAAAGATATAGCATATGGGATACATGTTACTTATAGGTATGTGCCATATCACAAAAACATCAACACAATAACTGAGTATTTATTTTGAGATTACTCTTGAGAAAATAAAATATATAATTTTGGAAGAATTTTTTAAGAATATGGTACAAGACTATAATAGCCCAAACATCTTATTATTGTACTTATCATATTAACACACTCTTTCTGGGGATTGTGTTTTATATACATGTGTGTGTTTCTGATTAAAGTCATAATTTTCACCCATATTATAATTTTCATTAATAATTTCAGAAGTGTTAACTTTTCCTTTAATTCATTTAATTTTCTGCATACCTACTGCAACCAATAACCATTGCACTAGCTTCTTCAGCAATACATACATACATACATACATACATACATACACATACAATCATATCTAACACACATACACATATACACATATGTGTGCGTGTGTGTTTTGTCAAGTTGCTTTCTCTTGTGTTTTGTCTCTATCGTCTTCTTTCCCTACAAAACCACAACATAAAACCCATGATGCCAAGATTAAATTTCCTAGCCCAAACTTCCTAGCAGATACAACTAGATTTTCAGAGCATTGCAGAAGGATGGAGGCCATCCAGATTTGCAGTAGGTTATTGTTCTGTAGGACATGAACTGGCACTGAGAGGTAGAACTAAAACATATTATCAGAGATATTCATAAGATTTCATCATTTCTTTTAGTAATTCTCAGAGAAAGCCTTTGTTTCCTAAGTCATCACTCTTCTATGCATATTAACAGCATTCTTGCTTTTTTATTCCAAACTACTTATCATTTCGACTTCTGTTTCATTTTTAAGCTGCAAACACATTGGAGGAAAATGAAGTTTTTCATACATGTAGCATTGCTTCATCAGTGGAAAATCCATTGTATATTCATCAGAGTAGAATCTTATTGCCTTTTAGGCTAATTGATTTGGCAAATAGCAGAGCTTATTTGCACACATTTAAATATAATATAGGTTAGATGTGAAACTATCATTTCTCTGAAATGCCTTTGAGTGCACTGAAGACTAATGAACACCTGCTACACAGTTACAGGATGTGGTAAAATCCCAATAGTAAAGTTGAACTGATACAGTCCATTACCTACTGAATCATGTTCATACAGGTAACGTATGCTTAACTTTTACTGCAGTAGGCTCAGAAATGTGTGCAGAAATATAATGTATAAAATCATCAGAGGAAAAAAGTAAAACAATGTCAACATTTGTGAATTCTTTGTGAAGGTATATGTAGAAAGTCTACTTGTCATGTCTTTGGAATCTCATGATATGCTAGCATTACATAACAAGACCAATTTTCACTAACTTTGACATATACTGTAATTTTCTAACTATCATGACCAGACATTAATTAGTATTAACTTTATTTTGGAGACTCTCAATTAGATGGAAAATATTAAACTGTGTGATGTGCTGGTCTCGGGACTTGGGAGGCAGAGAATAGATGGTTGCAGGGCTAGTCAGAGGTGTAATTTACCAGCTCTCCGAACTACTCAAAATTTCTACTACTGGTTCTCCAGAACTCGTCAGAACCTGCTGAATACCACCTCTGGATAGGAAGTACATACTATCTTGGTCTAGATGTTATGTTAGTATCTTTCCCATCAGTGGGAAAAAAATGCTAAAAGTGACTTGTTCCATTCAAAAATGTTTTCAGTATGTGAGACTGAATATAACACTGACAGTTTGTCCTTACTTTGCACCATATAGGAGCCATAAAATTTCTGAAGGTTGAACTGGGAAATATTGCAGTTTATTTACGTCTTTTCTTCCAAATAAATGCATCTGCTCTATAAATCCATATCCTTAATGGATATAGTATTTGGTGTATATATTTAAGGGAATCATTTCCTAATAGCATTCACTAGGAAGAAATAAGTGCTTGTCCTTAAAGAACAAAAGCCATTTACTATATTTTCCCTCCCATGTACCTCATAATGTGAGCAGGTAAATGCCAAGCATAATGTAAACTGCATAGTAAAACACCAGGAAATACTATACCTAGAAATATTTTCACTTAATAAGTGTTGTGCTATTAGCAGTGGATTTTATGGAAGGCAGGAGATGTAAATCTGCCCTGCAGACTAAAATTTACAGTTATATCCTATTCCACTCCGGTGGAGGAATTCTATCATGTTCAGTGCTGTTATGCAAGTTTTCAAAATATCTTTAAGCATAGAAGAGCCCCCATATTAATCATTATAAACAAAAATTGTCTTTGAGACCCTTGTATATGCTCTTGCCCATCCCATTCATTCAAAGGCATCTAAAATAATCCCAAGGAATTCAGCATAGTGATAGCTATATTGAGAGTATTATACTGATTTCTGAACCTAGTAATAAAGATGCTATTTTTTCACATTTACACCTAACATATCTTGCCCAATTGTACATGTGGCATCTCTCTCCTGGTCAGAATCAATCCATGTTGTACAATCATCCTGAGATGGGCTTCTGTGAGAGATTGAAAGCAGTCCTTCCTAGTGGCAGCCCCTACATTTTGGCATGCATCTTGTTTTCTAAAGAAAGGTGAACAATTTAGATTGCAAAGCACTGAAAGCCATTTGGTCCTAATGGTTTTTGATGAACTACTGGACTTGGGTTCAATTTCTGATGGTTGTTATGTGATTTATTGAATTTCTTTTTTATTTAAACCCACCATAAATCACAACTTAAATATAGAAATTTAGAGATAAATAAAAATATATTATTACATAGGGGAGAGAGGAAAATTATTTCTTTATACCGTATATTCCAGCGTATAAGACGACTGGGCGTATAAGATGACCCCCAACTTTTCCAGTTAAAATAAAGAGTTT
>JANHFM010006054.1:3227-20778 GCA_032468115.1 Grayia smithii | reverse complement strand
AGGGTTGAGGAAACTTACTTGTTAAACCCGGATAAATGTATAAGGCGAACGCAGCCTTTGTGATGCAAACTAGGTGGTGATCTTCTGTTTAAATTAAAAAAAAATTTTTTTTCAAAAAGTTTTTTTTTAAAAAAAAAAAAGCCTCAGACGCTAAGAGCATCTTTAGTATAAGTAGTGTAATTTCACACGGATGAACTGTGCAACAAGTCTGGGTCTCGAAACAGTGTGTTGTCATTCAAGGAAGACAGGATCTAGATAGGGATTACTCTTTTAGGCTTTTTCTTTTCCTCCCGTTCATGCACTTCGTCAGTAAATAAAATTGGATCATTTAAGTTCAAATACTAGTGTCAAGCTTTTTTACATTTTATGAAGTACAGCCTTTGCACTGGGAGAGCCTTTTGGCAAAACACCTTCTGGGCTACAAAGGTATGGAAATTCCCAGGGATGCCTCTGATAATAAAACAACTGGGCTAAGGAGAGTGCCAGTGCATCTATTTCTCACATTTTATATTACATTCTACATTTTATTAGGAGCAGCCCATATGTATGTGCACATTTTGCATGGATCTATGATATAAAATATAAGGTAAAAGTAACAATAGTGTGGTAAGCTAATTCTGTGGTGATTTAATATATCCATCCTTAAAGTTTCTGTAAGTTAGGTAAAATCTTTTCTCTCACTCCTGGTCAAAAGAACATCAGAACAAATCCAGTGAGGGTGAAACAATTTGTTTTGAATTGCTTTCATGTGTGAAACATGTTACACACCCTTGGTTCAAATTGTTTAATGACAATCTTACAATACATGAAATGTAATGGTCCAAAATTTAACAAACAAGATTGTATCCAGTAGCAGTACTTAGCAACATAATGCATTCTTGTTGTTGTCGTCCCCCTTCCTTTCCTTTCAGCACACCCTGAAATGGAAAGGGGAAAGAATGAAAGGAAATCCCATTGTAAGAGTGGTTTTTGGTCATATAATATATGGCAAAAACAAAAAGTTAAAATTATGTATTATTTTAATATGTGCCTTTATAATGTTTTATTTTCAAGATTATAATAATAAACTCTAGATGGTGAGAAAAAAGCAGCCAAACAATTTTTAACATTAGGTTTTCATTTCAAATTTTAGAGCACCAGTTTTGCTTAAAGCATGTTGTATAATTTGGTAAATAAGAAATTGTGTGTCTTAAAAAACTGATCAGTTAAGAAACCGATCAGTTTCTTAGGTAAACCATAATTGTAATCTAATTTTGTTTAACTTAAAGGTATAATTACTTCGTAGAGATATATTTTATTTTCAGTTTGGACATTACAGGGAATTATAAATATTTTGGCATTTTGTTTTAATTTTTATTTAAGCAATAATAAGATATAACAGTATTATGGAATTTTTCTGATTATTCAATAATTTAGACTGAAAATTATTTGAGTAAAAAGCATCAGTAAAATGCCAAAATACTTATAATTCCCAGTAATGGTGGTAGTAAACAAGGAGTAAGCTTGACAGAACTCAAACGCATGTTCATGACTGAACCTACCCTATAGTGATTAGAGTAGTGAAGAATCAACACTTCTTTGGTTATTTCAGCGGAATGTCAATCAGTGATGCCATTTATGGGAATTCCATTCTGACTTTTTTTCCTTTTTGCTGAGCAAATTGCTTCAATTCACTTTAGCATAGACTCAACTTTCATTAGGTGACTGGGACAATGTTCTGTGAAGACCTAGTTTGTGGATTCTGAGAAAATGGACAAGTTATTTCCAATTTGAGTTCTACAAAATGCAGGTTGAATCATCTGCTACTTGATTTCTTTGGGTTGCCAAAAGGGAGATCACTAGATACAAAAAAGTTTCTATACAAAAAATACTTCTTTTATTAATTTGTTTGTATTAAATACCTTAAAGGAAACAATAGTGCAGCCATCTCTGAAGAAACCATCTCTTGATCCAACTGTATTGATCACTTCTACCTAGCCTCTTCTTTCCTTCAGGCCTGGATATGGGACAGAAAGTCTTGAGGATGATGTTTGTTGAGATTTGGAGAAAGAGCATGAAGCCCTCTTGGTCCCATTATACTTCTCAACATGGTATTCTCTTGTACTACCTATAAAGATTGGGTTGAGTGGCATGCCTTTTTCTCTGTTTTGAATAGATAATTGCATTCAGTAGCAATGGAGGATTTGCACTTGAGATCTTTACCCATATTTTCAGACCTATCAGAGGCCTCTTTAAGATCAGTATTAAACTGCTGGAGGAGATCATTCATCAGTTTGGGGTGATTTATCAGCAATGAATGGATATCTGGCTATAGATTTCTATTTTGACTAATTGGATTGGATGGAACAAAATAAGCTAAAACTAAATCCCAACAAGATGGAAGTACCTTCTTTCAAAAAACATCCTGGCTCCTTATTGACTCCTGTGCCAAGTCTGGATCCAGATTGCACTCTACCTGAAGTGACATTGGGGTCACTTCACCTATATAATGCTCCTGCTTGATTAGCAGAAGGAAGCTGTCACCAAGCCTTTGTCCAATTGTATTGTATGTGCTAGGTCTGGCAAGAGAAAATTTGGAATATGAGACATTGGCAAGAGTCACACATGCCCTCATTATCTTGAAACTGGACTACTGCAACATTCTCTATCTAGAACTGCTTTTCAAGACTACTCAGAAACTAAATTGTATAGAATGCAGCAAATGAGAGTTGTTTCAACAATATTACACCAGGATTAGAAGCACTGCATTAGTTATCAATATATTTCCAAATGAGAGTCAATTTGCTGTGGTGGTAAAGGCACTGGACTAGAAACTGGGAACTTGTGAATTCTAGTTCCACCTTAGGCACAAAGCCAACTTGGTGACCTTGGGCCACTTATATACTTTCAATCCTAGGAAAGAAGCGATGGCAAACCACTTATGAAAAATATTGCCAAGTGTGTGGATAACCTTGGAAGATGAGGGGAAGAGATGCTGGCTAGGAAACAATCAGACAAAAGAGGGAGGATCCTCCAAAGGCTTAAAGGTCAAACATAGAAACCTAGGAAGGATCTGCCCTAATTGATCAAGCAATTAAAAAAGGCGACAGGAAGTTTGTACTTTGTAACATTCTATTAATGTAACTTTACAATACAATAAAGTAGAGTTAGCTCATATGGTTGGGTTTCCTATCTAATTTATGTGGGAGGGCTGATCTGGTGGGGGGAGCTTGAGGTGCATCCTGTGAAGAGATACAGAGATACGTGGCCTCCATATTGGTAGTATTCATGAAGACAATGACATGCCTTTAATTTAGTATTTGTTTTTGTTATTGTTTTATTAGAATATTTTAATCCTTATGAACCATCCAGAGTATTTTGAAGGATACAAGTCCTTTAATAAATCAAATAAGGTATGATAGCAGTAAATAATTTGTCAAATTAGTGAACAGGCACCAATTAAATACCCATTGAAATCTTTAAAGTAATAGGAGCAGAGTCATTTAAACAACTAACAATTATGGGTCAACAAATATGAAACAAAACTGAAGCTGAAGGACTGGAAAGACTGGTGTACATGCTACAACATATAATGGGAATTCAAAATAGTACACAAATTACTGAACCGTCACATTCGAACAAGCAAAGTTTTACCAAGACTTTATAACAAAAAAACCAAAACAAAATCAAATAATGCACAAACGTGAACTCAACGGGTAGTGTTGAGAAGGTTTCAGAAAGGTAGTTTCTGAATAGTTAACTTCATAAATAATACAAGCAGCTCTGGATATGGAACATGTACAATTCTGAGGATGATGTTATTAAAATAATAACTGTTGAGTTCCAATTTACAAAGGAAATGGAGAAAGAACAATAGAAATACAGTATGTTTTTTACATGATTTTGAATTGTGGGATGGGAAATTCTAGGGCCATCTTAGATTGTGTACATTTTTAAGAAACCCTGTGCTTTTTAGAGACAGACTTTCCCTACTTTCATATATAGAAGCTAGGCTAAAGGCCTGAACTATAAGGCAAAACAAAAAGCAAAACATTGACAATAGTATGCAAGTAGCTATTCTCTTGATTTGTCACATCACTGGCAGTCAGTCCTAATTCTTCAAATGCTTTTGAATTTTGTATTTGATTTACAAGTTGTCTTCATTTAGTGACTGCCTTGGATAGTGACTGTTCACAGTTATGAAAGTAAGGAAAAAATAATTTTGTGACTATGCCCGCATTTGCAACCTTTGTAGTGACTTTGTCTCTCAGTCACATGTTCACCATTACAGTCAGTAAGCACTGTCTGTGCCTGACAGGATTTTTTTCCTCCACCCCACAAAGTGACGAGTTTGCCTGAACTAGCTATCTATTCTGGAGGTTCTTTTTAGCATGTCCCTAAAAAGTAGTAATCATAAGTTGTTAAACTCAGTTCTGCGGCCTTAGAACCCTCCAACTAGTTCAGTATTATAACTGACACTGAAGGACCCTAATCAGTTTCACGCTAAAGGCTTTTTTTTTTTTTTGCTCCCCTCATAAGGAACTCACTGGAGCCTGTGCTAGCACATTTTTCTAGTATGTATTCCATTTTGTATAGCTGCTTATTCTCTTGTAATCCCTTCCTCTCCAATGAATGTAAATAAAAAGATTAATTATCTTCTTGCTAATTACTTCATCACTGGACTTCTCTGATTAGAGAAAAAATATTATCTACATTTATTCCTGCCTGGAAGCCTTTTATGGATTTTTTTGCATAAAAAAAAAAAAAAAAAACTTGAGACATGTTTTTAATAATTAGACAGAATAGATTATACAATTAAAGTAATATAATGTAACTGAGTTAAAAATGTATTTGTAATGTCTATGGGGAATTTTGGAAGCCAATTCTTTATACTTTTTTCCTTTTCTATTCTTTATTTTTGTCTTGCACTTTTTGTTTTTCTGGGGTTTTTTCTTTTTCCTTTCTTACTTTCTAGTAGTTTGTTATCTTTTACCTCCTTGTTTAAAAGTTTTAATACAAATTATATTGAGAATTACCCTATACTCTGAGCAATTTTTATTTAATCTTAAATTAAAGCTATATTGCTGTCCAATATCAGCCTTGGAATAACAGTATCTTTATATAGCCTGCAAATGTTGGAACCTATTTTGAGAACCCTTATCTTCCTGTGTGACTCCAAACTCAGCCAATTTTATTGCCAAAACTAATACATTTACTTTCTCCTGCCAGTACTGCTTCCTTTTGTTTTCCAAGTATTGGTGCCTAATGCTGCAAATAAAACTTTTGTATACATAATGTGGGTGGGTAGCTTATTAAAGAAGAATAGGTTTTGTTTTGTTTTTTTCCTTAACACTTCCAGAGGATTTTTTAAAATAAAGAACAGAGATGTGAAAATATACTTGGTATGATGCTTGGATTAGCTTTGAAGAGTTAACGGTATATTAATATATAGATTTTACAGAGGAAATGTTTTCATATTATGAGATTAAAACTAAAGTGTCTCAAATATTGCTATCTAAGGTAATCTGTAATGATTTGGGGTGTTTTTTAATTTGAACGAAACTTATGCAATTTAGAACTTACATTTAAGAATTTAAGTTTTGACTTTGAATTATTTACATTTACATTTATGTAGATGTAGCCAGTATGGTGTCTGTCCTTTATGAAAATTGTATGATAGGTATATTAATAAACACTGTATTTTCTCTATGTTTGCCATATCAGTTTGAACAGCATGGCACTTCTATTATGCATTTCCATAACAGTGATACACATTTTTTTAAACTAAAGTATCAATGAAGATCAAGTGATTTGTAATCTTCTTTTCCAGCCCAGTGTCTTGAGACTGAATTTATTTCACATTTTGGAGATTGTTAGGAAAAATGTCTAGAGAAAGAATTAGCAAATGGCAGAAGATTAAGTACTCCCCCCTCATCTGATGCTTTTTCTCTGCAGATATATTTCCCTCAGCAGTAGTATTATATTATATTTTCTGCTGCTTAAAATCTATATTCTTACCTTAGCATGAAGTCTTTCAACCTTCTCTTTTTACTTCTATTTTTCCCCCTAAAAATAAGTAGTCTTCTAAAGTACATTTTATAAAGTAGACCACAGCCTACATTTTGGTAAGATGGAAAAATGTGTAATAGTCACATCACCACCAGACAGATCGTAACTGGCTGACCAATCTCACTCAGTGTATTGGAATGGAATTTAATGGAACTACATTGACATGAAGGGAAGCATATAGTGGGGTAGCACATGGTTATTTCTTAGGCTCCATACTCTTCAACATCTTTATAAACATTTAGATGAAGTGATAGAAGGGGAGCTTATCAAATTTACATTTGATAAATTGGGGGTAATAGTCCAACACTTTAGAAGATAGATTCAAAATTCAGAAGAATCTTGAAAGACTTGAACATTTGGCCCTACCCAATAAAATACAGTTCAATTGTGAGAAAAGTAAGGCCTTACACTGAGACAAGGAAGTGCACAGATAGAAAATAAGTGGTACCTGGGCCATCAACAGTAATTGAGAGGGATCTAGGAGTCCTAGTGGACAATCATGTAAGTGTGTGGCAGTTGCCAAAAAGGCCAATACAGTCCTAGACTGAATGAACAGAGGGATAGCATCAAGACAACAAGAAGTGATAGTACCATTTTACACTGCACTGGAATATTGTGTACAGTTCAGGTTACCATAATGCAAAAAAAAATATATTGAGACCCTGAAAAGTATGCAGAGATTAGCAACAAATGATAAAGAATCTGGAAGCTAAATTGTATGATGAATATCTGAGGGATCTAGGTACTGTATGTCCAGATAAATGGAAGAGAAAGATCGGGGAGGGGAAGATGTTGCTAACTGTCTTCCAGTACCTGACAGGCTGTCACAAAGAAGAGGCTGACTTACCGGTATTTCTAGAGTGCAGGACAAAAATTGAAGTGAAAGCTTGTCGAAGAGAGATATAAGCTAGAAGAAAGGAGAAATTTTCTGATAGCAAGGGCAATTAATCAATGAAATAACTTGCCTCCTGGGGTTGTGAGTGCTCCATCACTGGAGAGTTTAAAAAATAGAGTGGATAGCCATTTAACCAGGATGGTATCAGGTCTTCTGCTTAAGCAGGGATTGGACTAGAAGGCCTATAAGGTCGCTTCCAATTCTGTTACTTGAAAAGTACAAAAAAAAGTGGCTACTACTCAAGGCTTCAACCAAAATATACTTTATCTACATGATGGGGAAAAGCTTTGAAAATGTTGTTCCAAATCTTCACAAATATACATCTATCCAAAAAGGCTTCAAAGAGTATTGTTTCATCTGCAACGGTATCTTATAGGAAATTATCTGTAAATTGGAGCAATTGTTTATGTGTTTAGAATAGAAGAATCTGTTGGAAAAGAAGAAACGGATTGGAGATACTAACTAATAAAGTATGTGACTGTAAGTGTAGCTGTTGAAAGTATTATGGCTTTTGAAGATGAGGTAGGAAATACAGGGCTTATTTACATGCTGTTGTGTCTGTATAACTTTCAATTGGCCAAATAGATTTTTCTAATTCAAAACAATTTTTGGACCAAGGTATTTCAAATGGGATAATTTACAGAATGCATCCAAAATCTAGGACCCATTACTTCTGAGGGATTCAGATTTGGAAATGTTGTGGGCATTTCAGCACTGCCACGATCAGCTGCAGCCACATGATAATCATTTCCAGTGCTCCCTGAGTCAAAAGTCTGGGGAAACTAGCAGAAATTCTAAATTCAGTCATGGTTACTGACATTTCCTGCCAGCTTCCCACAACCAAATTTAGTGAGGAAGCTGGCAGGAGTTCCAAGTTCAAGGCCAGCAGACAGGTAAATCATTGCTGCTGAGTGAGGGAGTGAGCAAAGGAACAAGAGGTGAGATGAACATTGAGAAGAGTGCAGGAATGTGCAAGAGATACATCACAGATCATAGAGGGCACATGGTATGATGTGGGTCGGGAAAGGTATGTGAGGGGCAATGAAGTGTGAGCACAGAGGGACTGGGGAAGAGTATATGGGTGGAAGAGACTTAGCTGAGCAACTTGAGAGTTTCCCTCCCGTCTTCCCCATTAATTTTCTCCCTGCAAGCTTTCCACAAGCAAAGTCAGTGGGGAAACAGGAAGGAAATCAGAAATCTCTTCTTCCTACTCTCACTTATTTTTTGCTAGTCATGCTATGGTCATTCTGCTTATCTGTTTAGGCAAATAAATACCTGTGAAGTGATGACCCAGCTGAAACAATGAGCCATAATGACCCAACAGATCAGTGGTTGTCTAGTCCCCACTAATCCTGTAGTGACAATGGAGGTTCTCCATTTGAACAAGAGGAAAAGGAATAATACAGTCCAGGACCTCATATTTCTTCCTTAGTTTCCCCGGGACACCTCCTTTATGGCGGTGCCTAAGCATATCCTCCTCCTAGGAGTAAAAAACATTGCATTTTATGGAAGCTACTATAGTTATGTCTCCCGATGTCAACAACCTTGTTTTTACTGCTGAAATGTACTTCGTTTCTGTTGTCCCTTGACACTTTATCCACAGTATATATACCGTGTTTCCCCAAAAATAAGACCCTGTTTTATATTTTTTTGAACCCTGAAATAAGCGCTTGACCTTATTGCCATACACTCAAAAGCCCGATTGGGCTTATTATCAATGGATGTCTTATTTTGGGGGAAACAGGGTAACTTAATATGCATTTATTATCTTATGCAAAAGAATCAGTTGTGTGTACATGCATTCAACGGAAGATCAATTTATTTTAAAAATGAAGAATCTTACTTTTACAATTGATTATAATTGCCAGTCTTTAATGAAATAAATATTATTTAAAATAGTTTTTCTTTTTCTGGCCATATTTTGAACTCCGGGCTAAGTTTGTATGTTTGCTACTGTTCGTAATAAGTGTGGCATGTGCAGTATGAAAGATGTCTGTGTGGAATATATGTCTTCCTTCTTAAGAAGCCATTCAGCTATTGTTGTAGATCACTGCTACTGTACCTTATGATTCTTAACGAGTGTATTTTTTCTTTTTATGTACACTAAGAGCATATGCACCAAAGACAAATTCCTTGTGTTTCCAATCACACACGGCCAATAAAGAATTGTAATGTAATGTAATGTAATGTAATGTAATGTAATGTAATGTAATGTAATGTAATGTAATGTGGTCTTTGTGGAAGTGCCCTTGAAGATCACCCAGAAACTACCGTGTTTCCTCGAAAATAAGACTCCGTCTTATATTTTTTTGAACCCCGAAATAAGCACTTGGCCTTATTTTCGGGGAGGTCTTATTATTTTGGGGCGCGTGGAGCATGATGGAGCTCCTCTTGCCGTCTTTACTGATTTCAAACTCTGCATCTAAATATTTTCAGGGAGGGCTTATTTTCGGGTGAAGGCTTATTTTAGCACATGTGCTCAAAAGCCCGATTGGGTTTATTATCAGGGGATGTCTTATTTTCAGGGAAAAGGTACAACTGATCCAGAATGCAGTGGCTCTCATAGTATTCGGCACCCCTAGGTTTTCCCATATTATACTTTTGTTATATGAGAGGCCTTGGGCCTCTAGTTTTGTTCCATTGTTCCATATAATCTTAGCATGGGGCCAGGTTATTTGTGAAATTATCTCTCCCTGACAGTATATTCCCATTCCATCAGATCAAATAGAGTAAACACACTCCAGATCCCTTCCCTGTTGTGGGACCTAGCAACCTTTTTCCATAGCAGCCCCTATCCTGTAGAACATCTTCCCCTTGAGATCTAGTAGGCTCTCATCTCTTTGAGAAGGCTGTAGAGAGCTAGCTTGTCATCCAAGTAGTGTGGAATAGGGTAAGGTTAGACTGCATCTCACTGCATTTGGGGGGGGGGATTGGTTTTGTACTGCTACTGTATGGAACCTACAATTACGTTTCTTAAAATGGGTGGGTATATAAGTATCTTAAATGAACAAACAAAAGTAATAACTCTGGTATTTTTCTTTTATTATTGAAGATTTTGGTTTTAAAACAGTGTTTTTGTTTTGGAGGAAATTTGAATGAAATACTCTGGAGTTTAATTGAAATCCAGCATAGAATTTGTTTTGGCATAATTTGATATTGCATATTTTATACAGTCTAGTTTCCAAAAATACTTTTTGGTCCAAACCTACTGAAATATAAATTGCGTATTGAGAAATATAACACAGACTCCCAGGTAGACAAATTTTAGACAAATTTGTGTTGATTTCCTCTCATGTGGATGCTGTCAATTCCTCATATTCAACACTTAACCATGTTTACACTTAACTATTATCTGAATCTTTTACTATATTAAGTCTTTTAATTCATTCTTTACTAATTATTCAAATTATAAATTGTTAACCGTTTATAATTTTTTATAAATAATATATACATATATATATATGTATATATGCCTATATACATATGCATACATACAATAGATGTACATTCTTTTGGAAGAGGATTGAGATTTATATTTCTTTGTCAAATTTTGCAATCTGGTGCTATAATCCAACTTAATCTTTATGTCTGTCAGTTTATATTTTCCATCAGCCGTTCCATAGACTAGTAGGCTATAGGTCTATTGCAGACTGATATTTGGTAATGCACATATTTATGTAGTGTAATAGAGGCTTTCTGTAATAGATGTCTTGTCTGATCTACAAAATGAGTCTCATATGCATGAACTGATTATCATTGTGGGGTTCTAGAAGATTGGAACACATTATATTGAATGCAGGATTTGTTTTCTCCTCCAAATTCTCAGCTAGCCTTCTGAAAGCCAAACTATCTGTAATATCAGATTTTCTGTGATCTAAATCAATCTTTTAAAATTTTCTTCTTTATAGTTTCAAGTTTTATAACAGAGCAGTTTCAGCAAACAGTCTTTCAATACACAGATACACATATATTGAAGCAAATTTCACAGTATAATTGCTTATACATTAAATGAAGTAGTTCCATTGACTAGCTTACCTAGCTAATGTTGCAGAATAGTGTAATCTATAGCATATTTTCACTGAAATTTACTGATAGGGCCTCTATTTTTCTGTAAATCTATTTTATCCAATACAGTAACTGGATTTTATCTTTTATCCAATATATTATCTTTCTACCTCCTTATATTATCTTTATGCATTTTTCACGGTCCATCCTGCTTCAGAAAATGATAATTTATTCCTCCATTGCTTTTAACATGAAACAGTAGGCCCATTAAGCAGCCATCTATTAGCTGATGCTTTTCTACAGCTCATTTCCAGACTGCATTTTAAAATAAAAACATAAATAGCACAGTGCATTAATTTAAATAATTCCAGAAATGTTTTCCCAACAGCTTACCAACATGTATATTTGTAGAGGCAGTTTTGTCACTGAGGTCAAAAACACAACAAAATATTAAAGCAACTTCATTTCTAGCAAATAAAATGGCTTTGCAAGCTGTTTTAATGATTCAGATAGGTATTTTTATAGTACTTGATTCCAAGGGTACTGAAGTACCTTTTTCGAAGATTTGCACAGTCAAATATTATGATGTTTTTAAATCTGGTCTAGTTCACTGGATCATTTAAACTGATCTAGTTCACTGTAGATAACCAGAAGCTCTTTAGATGTGTTTAAATTTATTGAATATCACATCTTGCTAATTTAAAATGAAACAAAAGTCAAACCTTAGCAATCCTAAGAACTTTGTAAGAAAAATGTGTGAGGGTAAGATTGATGAAGCACACTTTTACTATGTGCTTTTAAATATTCTGACACACGTTATTTGTTTTTTCAAGAGCAAAAAACTACATGCTAAACTAGCTGTGCTACATGAGAACTAAGCCAGATTAATGTGGATAGGTTTGGATTGTAGTCTATTGCCATTTTGCTCAACAAAAAGCTTTGGTTTCTTCCATAAATGATGGACATAGCCTACAGAATTAGAACTCTGATCCCAATGGAGCCCTGAATTATTACAACATAAAAATAGTTATTAAGATGTCAGAAGATTAATAATTTCATCTTAATAACAATGATAAATGGTGCACATTTTTCTAAAGCTTTAAAGTCCCACAATGAGATTTAAAATCTATTTTCTATTGGCTGCTTTTTATTTCCCCAGGAAATGGAAAGAGAACATTTCAAGCTAATAAATAAGATTCTTGTGTAACAGATGCCTTTCTTGCTGCACACTCTTTCTTGAGTCTGGCTGAATAATTGATCTTATTTTATCAATAAAATTATGTGATTTTTTTTTTAAAGAAACTCATTTAAAAAGGCTGTGGTGAGACCACAAAACCAACTATATAGTCTACTATATTATTTGGTAAACAAGGAAAATAAAATGTAAGACAGAAGATGTATTCAAACTAAATTATCAATTATGAAGAATTTTAGAAGGATAAATGAAATCACCATACTTATGCTTAAGGCATTTACAAAGTTATGGAGATAAAGGGGTTCTAATAGTGCCACTTTATCTTATAAGTAATAAGTGCCATACTTTTTGGAGAAACTGTGATTTTTAAAAAAAATTATATGGTAGTGATGCATTCTGTAGCTTCCTAACTTATGAAGGAATCAAGCTGCCCTGTAAAAATAAGTACCATAAAGTAAAATAACTTGGGTGGTAAAGGGTGTAAAGGGTTCAAAAAATATGAGCTGGGAGTTAGAAAGGCCAAAAGGAACATGGTTATTCAAGGCTTCTGTCAAAAAAGGTCAGTTTCACAGTTGGAGAGCGTCATTGTAAATGATGAGTTAGTGAATAATTTTGGCTGCAGGAGCTCAGCTCAAAGCTGCAAGGGAAGAAAGGCTTACACTGACAAATCATGCTAAAAAAAGACCAAGAAATCAAAGAAAAAGTCTAAGATGCCAAGGACAAGCCTACTGAAGTGAGATGTTTCAAACAGACAACAGAGCACCTGATGGAAAATTTTGGACAAACGCTTGACAAAAAGAAACATTTTTTTAAAAAATAAACATTATTTTTGAAGGCTGAAACAATAAATAGGGTGAAAGCAAATGAAAGCTACCACATATGAATTTGCTTGAAAAGTGTTCTTATAATCTACTTCCTCTCGATTTCTCTGAAGGTAAATCTCTACCATTCTCAACTTTTCTTTATCCCAAAAAGGAGAAGTTGGAGATTGGACAATAATTATGGAATGGTGATGCATATATAGAAATCTATTAAAGGAGGGGGACTTTCCCCATAGCTTCCTTTGAATAGAATAGAATTCTTTATTAGCCAAGTGTGGTTGGACATACAAGGAATTTATCTTAGGTGTATATGCTCTCAGTGTCCATAAGGAGAATAAAATACATTCATAAGAATAAAAAGATACAACACTTAGTGATAGTCAAGGTTATTAATAAACTATCAAATTATACTAGGAAAGAAATTAAAACAACATAATTGAAAGATACAAGCAACATGGTTATAGTAATACATATAGTAATAATTTGGTGCTGAATTATAGAAATCTTGTAAACCCCACCCCCCACACCCGTTAATCAAATGAATTTTAAACAAAGGTATTCATTTGATTTTTAATATGATGAAAATTATTCAATTTCAGGGACTTACACTTAGAAACCAAGAAAAAATAAAAACAGAGATACAGGTCATAAAAATCCTGAAGTCAAACCAATTATAAGAAAAACAAAACAAAACCTATAGGAGCTTGGATAAAAGATCCTCTCAATTTTATCAGGTTGGAAGCCACATACAGTAAATCTCTGGGGCAGACCAGAAGGCTAATGCTCCCACAAATGACATTAATGCACATTTACATCCTTTGTCAATATGCACACACTTGAATTATTGTAAATTCACTGTATGTTAAGCTTAGGTAGCAATTAGCAGCACTGTAATCTTTTAGCTTTCTCTCACTCTTTGATTTCATTTCTATGCATTTCCATCCTCCAACACAAATAATGGTTATTCAAAGCGTTGCAGCCCAGATCTAGTCCTGCTTAGCCTTAGTTTTTCAAATTATGACACAATTGCACCACAAGACACTTGTTGGGAATAAGACCAGTAGTGGTATTCACTTACCTTCGCTACTGGTTCACAAATGTGAGCTTTCGTGCGTGCCACCTTTGTGCACGTGCAGAGCCTTCTGTGCATGCACAGAGCATCCGTGATGATGTCCAGGTGGGTGGGCGGAGCCTCACACCACCGCCGCTACCGGTTCACCTGAACTGGGTAGAACTGGTAGAATCCCATCACTGAATAGGACTAATTGATCTCAGTTGTGTATCGCAAGTTTGTAACATTCAAAGTACTGAATGTAGTCATAATATTCAGGTAATGATCAATTATATCATTTAACAGAGGTCTGTAACTCAAAGAAAGTGAGCTCTTGTACGTATGTAATCTGGCAAATAGTATTTCTCTCCCTTCCTCTATTCTACTAGATCAACATTCCCTAATGTGGCATCCTCCAGATGTGTTGGAATTTCAACTCTCCTAAATGAATTTGCAGTACACCTGATAGTCATCAGATTGGGAAAAAATGACAGATGGTACTGAACTTCCAATTCCAAAATACTGCATTTGCAAGACAATTAGGAGAAAATTTCAGGCATTGTATCTGAATAGGTAGAAAGCTGAACTATAGTAGTGTTCATACTATAGCTTTAGGAACTTTAAGTCTAACATTGTTGCCTTTGATCAAACAATAATGAAGACAATCCAAATAATTTATGAACAATAAGATATTATATAATAGATCTTGAAATATAACCATAAATTTACTAATCAGATTATTTAAATCCCAAAATGCCTATTAAGTTACTATATATCTTTGATGATATTTTGTAGCATTATCTCCTAAACTGGGCCACAAATATTTGGTTCATCTTAGCCTATAAAGCACCCTACTGTTATTTCTTAATAGCTGTAAAACAAAGTTGATAAACAATGACAAAATATTTATTTGACTATAAATAAAACAAAGTTACAAGCTGTTAATTGATTATATTTCCAAAGTTACATGACTGTGAGGAACGATCATATTTCAAGTATTTACTAAACTCTTTTGTTTTCATGGCAACTACTCAATTATCCATGTAGCATCATTGTTACTAACATAATTAAGCATGAGCATTCTTAATTCTTGAGCATCAAGAATTTAAAAGGTTTGATGCTGAAGTACATAATTACATATGAGTGTCTTTTCACTTTACAATGTTTGCAGAACTTCTTCTTTCAAATGGATCATTTTAGGTGGATCATTGATATCAGAAGACATATACAATAGAAATAAAGTTAGTATGACATAATTTCAAGTTACGTCAAACCCACTGATTAGTGGGGAGCATAAGTGAACTCAACAGCCCATATTTTAAGTGCAAAGTGTTCAACTATCATCAAAAGAGGCTGAAAAATGTATATTTCACCAAAACTAGAATATGTTATTTTCTAGTTCTTGGTACATAATAGAAAGCATGTTGTCAAACATTTAGTTTATTTATTCATTTATCTAAAATGGTAACATTGTGGAACAATTTGAGAGCTGCATCTCAAGGAAGTGACTGAATGTCTCTTCTCTAATATGTAGACAGTATAGCACTGTATGTATGTTGCCGCTGAAAAGATTTTCATAAAAGGGACATGCTTTGGTTACTAATTCAGAAAGAAATGTTTGCTTAATTAGCTTTCAGTGTTACATATTAATATCACCGATCCATCAAATACATATCTGCTGGATAATCATGGCATTTTTGGTCCTCAATTAGATTTCCTTCAGGAAGCTTCTACTTCTTCAAAGCAAGTGTATTGATTGGAAGTATGAGAGTGAGGTGCAAGCTTTTTGATTATTTAGAAACAGCTAGCAACACACACCATGGCAAAGTAAAAGCTTCTTTCTTTTGCTTTGGCAGGCTATTTCCAAAATGTCTATTAAAGTGTAGCCCAAGAATTAAAAGGGTCCTTCAGTATTAAATTTCTGCTAAGCCTTGGTCTTCCCTGCTGAGCTTTCCAATAATGAACCAATTAGTAGAATCCAGGTCTGAATAGAGTACTGTGAGCTGGACAATTGTTTCTTACGATCTTGGAGCAAAGTGATAATGTCAATTAGCCCCAGTGTTGGACCACCAAGCAAACTGTTATAACTAAAGTAACTAGACTGAAGGATATCATTTCTTATTGGATTTTCTTTTTCACTATTTATGATATAGGAAAACATTCTGGAGTGGCATTAAATATGTCTCGATACAATTTCTATATCTTTTAAAAATAGCACAAGAGAAAAGGTGAGAACAGTATAATCAGCTAATGGCGAAGATTAAAACATCTAATTGAAACAGTTCAAAATCTGGGGGAAGGCAATTGGTTTGCAGGTCAGATTGTGAAACATGGTACAGTTACCAAGTTTTTTTAATCTTTCAAAACTACTACTATTGGGGTGAAAATTCAACAGAGTGTTATTTGAATTTGATCAAATCATTCTATTATGATTCAAAGTAGACATTCGCTTTGAATCAGCAAATCAAATCTGGAAGCTTTAGCGAGCTTTCTAATCTTTGTGAAGCTTTTCTTAGATGGTATTTAGTGTTGTTATTGCTGCTACAGTTAGTCTTGATGAATGGCAAAGCTTTGGCCTTCAAACACCATCTAATTCTCAACTGTTCATTGTCCAATGTTAGTGAAGTACACTGTACTTATTTTTATTTTGCATGCCAGCATGGGGAATTCAGCTTATCTTGCAACAAGCTGAATATCAACTCAAGGCTGACTAGTTCAGTAACCATTTTTAGGTCAAACCTTTCTTTTACTTGTCTGTATGATTGAGTTAAACATAGGCAACAATGAATTCATAGGTGGCAAGCTCACACATACAAGCTTGGCCCAAATGTTGAGAAAAGGGGGTTAAGATGTCTCTGTTTCTGTAGACCATTTCCATTTTAATCACATTATCAAGGAACTCATGGAAGCAAATATGAAAGTATGGCCTTGGCTTTTGAAGGTACCTAATGTTATTTCTACACTGGAATATTTTCTGCATTGGTTGGAATTTGAAAGCTGCTGTGCTTCCTTTTCCTCATTCATGCTATACCCTCTTAAAGGAGAAACAGAGAATATTTTTAATATTCCAAAGCTCTCAGTAAGTGGCACTGGACCTATTTTTGGGAGAAGACTGGTAGACTTAACAGGACATGATTCTTTAGATATTGGGCCTATTTCATGGTGTATGTATCATTAATTATTGCTTGTTGGGGGTCATGGTTTGCTCCAGGAGGGTCAGAAAGTTTACAGCCCACCTGCAGCTCTAAGGACTAAAGTTATTTATCTTACCTTTCAGGTTTTACAGTATAGTAAAAACTGGTATTTGTAATTAGCACTAAATATAAGAAGAGACAAATTTGGTTATTTGCAGGATTACTTTTTCCCATTTGCTTTTACCAGTCCCAACAGGACTAAGAGGGGAGGCACAGCTAAATTCTTGGATTTTCACTGGACATTAAGGTTGGGAAGTTAGCCCAACTCATAATAGAATAGAATAGAATAGAATTCTTTATTGGCCAAGTGTGATTGGACACACAAGGAATTTGTCTTGGTGC
>JANHFM010006052.1:17985-33841 GCA_032468115.1 Grayia smithii | reverse complement strand
TTTGTAGGTTGAAGTCTTGCTGTCCAAAGTTTGAATTCCAGATTAAATTTCTGGAAAATCTCCTGTGCTGAAAAGCTTTGCTCTTATGAAGATGGGAGCATGGAATCAATCATAGGTTCAGATTTTGCTGCTTTAAAAAAAAAAAAAACTGAGATATTCTGTAATGAACTCCACATGTCTCATTTAAACCATTTCCTGGATGGAGCAAACAATTCTATGTATAGCTTTTTTGGGGGTGGGTAAGGATCTAAAGTTACTCTTTCCATTGTTAGGTTTATAATTGTACCCTGTAGAAATCATGCTTTGTTAATAGCAAAGTATACTAAGCATGATCACAGGCTTTTCACAATGTGCCTTATATTGTTTTTTTTTCTATCTGTAATAAAGTGACTTGCTTGCAAATAATCATGAGTACTATATAAAGACTAATTCATTAACATTATCATACACTGATAGAAAAATCTCTAGCCACAAAATTAAGACAATGAAGAAAATTCTTTATTCTTTATTTATTGTCAGAGATAAGTAATAAATACAACCAGATTAAAATCAAACTGTTTAAAAAAAAACAACAACAACGAAAGGGAAAGGATTGTCAAGTTGTGTTGGATGTTACCTCATTTTAACTGCTGCAACAATAAATCTGGCTACCACGTAGGCGGTTTTTCAGCTTGTAAAACTCATCTGCTCTTCAACGTGTGCTTAATAAAAAAAGAGAGTTATGATGCCTTTTGAAGATCCCTATAAAAGTTACAATAAAAAGGATATAATAAATTGTTTTAATTTCCCCAGAATCACATGGCCAAGTGCACCAAGACAGTGGAATATTGGTAGGACTCCAGGTAATAGCACAGATGAAAGAGATTATAAAAAACTTTCTTCTTTTTCCAGCTACAGGAAGTAAGGGTATTCAAATATATTCTAGGTTCCCAGAAACTTCTTCCTAGCATAGTATTGGCTGGTGAATTCTGGAGGTGAAGTCCACATTCTTTTTTTTTTTTATTGAAAAGTTTTACAAATTATATCAAATTATATTCCACAGACCCCCCACCCCTTCCCTCCTCAGACTTCCCCGGAGCAAAACACAGGTAATAGTTTTTTACAATCATAAACAAACATAATCTCTCAATCTTATATGCATTTGTTATCTCTAATACTCTTTAACTCCCACATTATCAATCCTTCAATCGTAAGCAATTTGTAACTTTTTAGTTCCATATTTGTTTTGAATATAATCAATCCATTTTTTCCAGTCCAAAATATATTTTTCTTGTGTTTGGTCTTTCAAATATGCCGAAATTTTTGCCATTTCAGCAAAGTTCGATACTTTTAATGTCCATTCTTCTATGGTAGGTAGATCTTCCTTCTTCCAATACTGCGCCACCAAAAGTCTTGCTGCTGTTATTAAGTTCAATATCAATTTAGTCTCTATGACAGAACAAAATCTTGGCAACTTTTAAGACTCGTGGACTTCAACTCCCAGAATTCCTTAGCCAGCTTTGCTGGCTGCGGAATTCTGGGAATTGAAGTCCACGAGTCTTAAAGTTGCCAACATTGGAGACCCCTGGACTAGACCATATAGGACTAAAGGACTAACATCTCTAAAATTAACTCGGCAGCGTCTGGCTCAATCTCCTGAAAGGACGAAGGTGGTTTGCAGGTGCCCGCGTCTTTCTGCTCTACTCAGCGGACACCTCAACCAGGCTCGTCGCCCCTCAAAAACAAGGGCTGGCGATTTTCAAAAGGCAAGGTGCGCGCACGTGGCTGCTTTATGACGTACACGTTTCTCGCGTCAGCATCAGGTAATAATGAATAGTTGCACATTTTTTAAAAAAATGCCCGGAGGAAACAAAACAAAACAAAAAACAAAAAACAAAAACCACCACCACCACCACAGATTGCAGGAGAAAGAGCTTGGACTCCGGCCCACACAAGAGGCAAGCGCGCATCCCCTCCTCTTCCCCCCCCCCCCCCGGTTGAATTCAGCGAGTATAAAATGGCCTCCCACCCCGACGGCTTCTCTGTTCCCGCTCTTGGAAGGAGCGTCGTGCTCGCGCTTAAACCAGAATACGTTCCATCCTCTCTAAGGCTTGTCTCTCTCTCCTCCCCCCCCCCCCCGCCCCTTTTCTCGCTCTCATCCCCCGCTTGCCCGCCTGGGCGCGATGCATGCTGGGATTGCAACCCTCCCGCCAGGTCTTCCAGCTTCCCGGCGTGCCTTGCGCCCAGCTGAATGGGGGCAGTCACAAGATGGCGGCGAACGCAAACTCTGCCGGTGGCGGCGGCGGTAGCCTCCCACTCTTTGACTGCCCGACCTGGTGAGGGTGGGGGCGTGTGCCGTTGGAAAGCGGGGAAACGACTTGGCCGTTGCAAGGGGGACTTGCGTTTTCCTTGGGAGGCGGAGCAGCATCCTAAAAGAGGGGAAGCGGGTCCGGGGACTGGGGAGGGGGTAGCAGCAGCCCCTGGAAGGGAGGACCGATTGAAGGGAATCCCCCTCAAGATTGGTCCTTTGAGCGTTGCAGTGTCGCCCTTCGTATGTGAAATAATTGGGATGGGGGGGAGGGAAAGAGCGTTTTTAGCTTAGGCAGAACACATGTTTTCGACCTCAAAGGATGCCTCTGGTCCTGAGCAGAGGGCTTGCTACTTATTGATGTGCCTCAGAATAGAGATTGCGAAGAAGTTGAATATAAGAGGCGATATGATAGATAAAGGGCAGGCTGTGTGGCTACTGAACGGTCTTTGTGAAATGAGAGAGAGTAGGCTGCTGAGTATGGACAAATGACATAAGTTTTACTTTTAAAATCTCTGAGCCTGGGAGAAATCAAAATATGCTTTCATCCTAGGTATGTTACTAAAGTCCTACATATAAACCTACAAACTGAGATTGTGGTGGGGAAGTTGATGTAGGCAGCATGGACATTCATTTGGGATACTGGACATAAATCTTGCCTCGGTTGTAAGAATCTGAATAATGGACAGAGTAGTAACTGAAGTATACAGTATACAAATATGTATTCCTTAGATCAAAGTAGTTGCCAAGTAGAAAGTATGAGTTTCAACTTGGCTATCAACTGTGTCACTTATGTGATTTAAATAATTATTATTAAATTGTGGGACTTGGAGGCTTATTCTTTTCAAATAGCTTATCTTGGGAATATGTTGGAAAAGATGTGTTGTAGACGTCACAGTGTATTTGTGAAAGTGAGAGATTAAAGCAGCAATTGAAGAGCTGTCAAAAAGTGCCTTAAAAATGCAAATACGCTCAAGGATTTTTTAATACGATATCCACCAAGGGGTTTTTTAGAGAGAGAGAGAGATTGGCATTTCAAAGATAAAAAGTCGTCTATATTGTGTATCAAAACAAACATTTGTATCATATCCATTGTTTTCACCTTAATTAATGACAGAACACAACAGGGACTCTGATGCCAGCCTTGGAGATTCTGTCTTTTTATGTAGTGGTAACTATGTGCATCCAAAAATAACCAATAAGCATTTGAAATATTGAGTGCTCAAAAAGCTTAACATATATTAACAGTTTTAGCTGCTACACAACTGTTTATGTGTAGCAGATCTGGGAGAGCATAAAAGTTAAAATACTTTGTAGCAGAGGCAAGTTCTGAACAGGAGATGTTAGGTAGTTATATAGTCATGTTATGTAGTTTTGTCTCTCAGCCACATGCCATCTTCGCTAAATCAGGCATATAAACCTATACATTATAGAAATATGTAAGATTGTACCATGTTTCCCTGAAAATAAGACCTTGTTTTATATTTTTTTGAACCCTAAAATAAGCACTTCGGCCTTATTGCCATGCGCTCAAAAGCCCGATTGGGCGTATTATCGGGATGTCTTATTTTGGGGGAAACAGTGTATTTGTAGACACATTTGTTTCCTTATATGCTGAATTCAATAAATAAATAACTTCTCCAAGTAGATGCTGTCACCAAAGGGCACAGTAATAATTCTGATTCATTCAGTGAGCTGTTTCTCAGTGGTCTTATAGATGCTTCCAGGAAATCCATACATAGGAGACGCCACTTTTGTTTTCAAACAATTGGAATCATTCCTAATAAACTGAGGGTTTCATGATCTGTAGGACCAAATTAATGAATTTTCAGTCCCCTTTTTAGGCAACCATCTTAAGGCAATTGATTTATAATTTGTTATATATCTAAACTGTACTCATGAATGCTCAGTTAAACTAAACATTAAGGTCAACATTGAGCATAACTGACTTTCTCTGCCCAAGTTCAGGTTCTCCCTATCAGAACAATTGGTGGTCATTTTACATCTGTTGATAACTTCAGATATTCCAATGGCTACTTTTAAGTATTCTTAAAACAAAATATTTTTTCTTGTGTTTGTTTCCTAGGGCAGGAAAGCCTCCACCAGGGTTGCACTTGGATGTAGTCAAAGGAGACAAACTTATTGAGGTATGAAAATAGATGCAGAAAATTTGAATACAAGCCAGGTGACATACAGTACTGGATAGCTGTAGAGCTTATCACAGGCAAAAAGAAAGACTGAATATCTAAAATCTTTTTTTAGTTTTAGATTGTCTTGGCTATTTCTAGCAAGCCATCTGAATTTTTTTCTGTTGGACTTGCATGTGGCTATTTGCATCCAAATATTCAAAGGTAATGGTGCTTTTATTCACACTATTAGGTGTGAATATGCACCCATATCTTTTATTGTTTTTAATAATTTGGATTCCTATTTGGATTCAGATTATTTATGTGCAGAAGGTTTTTGCAAGAGTTCAGATTTTTAGCATTCGTGTCTTTGGTTAGAAGGTGTTTGGGTACTTCATTCTTACATTGTTTGTTCTGCATGCAGTATTGTCTCTCTTCCAAACCAGAAACCCTTGGTTGCCACTACTTTCAATAATCTATATTTGGATGTAATTGAAAGCTACAATTAATTCAATCGTTCCTGGTTTAATTGCAGTGTGACAAGAAAGAAAGAAGGGAACAGTATAAGGACTAAGCAAGTGACTCATGCACTATCTGATAACTCTCTCTGGTTTGTCCAAATATTCCACAAGTGGGATGGAACATTTCTTAAGAAGAATGTATTATCAATGCATAACTGCAAATTATGGTGCTATTGCGCTTCTACAGATATCTTAAGCACTTGATACTAACCAAGCCATCTGCCTTAGTTCTCATTTAGAGTTCAAAGGTAAAACTAGTGATTGGCTGGGTCTAAAAAGTGCAACATCAAAGCTAAGCCATGAAGTGATTAAGCTCCATGTGTGGAGACTCACACTGGGTTATAACTCAGAGGCACAAATGAGTTTTTAGTTCTTGATCCTGTTAAGAGTGGCAAAATAATTATTAGCTTTTCTGCTTTCCCATTTCTTTTTACATATCTGAAGTAATTCTGGAACATCAGTTTGCCTACTTATTATACTTGTTTGTAAAGTTGCTGAATTGTTAGTTAATTTATTTTTTCTGCAGGTACCATTGTCATTTAGATCAGTGATCCCCAACCATTGCAGCTTGGCAGGGGAGGGGAATAGGGCTGCACAAATAGCAGGCTGGGCCACAGGTACACGCTGCTCGACTTGTGTGAGTGGCCAGTTGGTGCGCATACACACAACTCGACTGTGTCGGCCCACCATTTGCACAAGTTGAGCTGCATGCACTCCTGTGTGCTGGCCCACAGCCTGGTTGCAAATAGGCCACGATAGTGAGCCTTGGCCCAGGGGTTGGGGGCCCCTAATACTGAAAAGCAGTGTCACGTTATTAATAATTTTGTATGTTGATTAATTACCCTATCTACTTGCAGATAAACCAAGAATTTTAAGTTCAAAATACATCCCAAAAATTGGTTTGACTTATTCATGCAAATACAGATAGACCTTGCTTAATGGCTGCCCTGTTTAGCAACTGTTCAACATTACAACAGTTCTGAAAAAGTAACTTTACGACCAGCCCTTGCATTTATGACTGTTTAGCACATCCCCACAGTCATGTGATCAGTACATGCTTTACAACTGGCTTCCAACAAGCAGGGTCAGTGGAGAGGTTGTCCATAAAATCTCAAGTCACAATCACATGATGTCTCACTTGACAACTCGTAGTAACTTGCTTAACAACCAAATGAAAATGTCATAAGTCTATTGTGGTCACATGATATTTCATTGCATAGCAATTATGATCACTAAGCAAGAACTATCTACACGCATTCACGCACACGCGCATGGCCCTTGGGTTGCTACCACTCGTTCAGCAGCTGTTCACTTTTGCTCCAAGGGTGCTGAATGAGAGGACCTTATGACCTGTCCGTCACAGCATCCTCACAGTGATGCAATCACAATTCACATACTTGACAACCAGCTTAAAATTATGATGATGTGATCACCATTTGTGAAACTCCCTCACAGATAAGACATAAGAGAAGTCAGTGAAGCCAGCAGATGTTGCAAATTGCTCCTCTATATATTTACAAAGCAAGCTTCCACCATGTCCGTACACAAAGAAACAGTATTCTTTTGTTCATATCAGTTTTGAGGATCCCATCCTATTATGACTTTTCTCAGATTTTCCTTTACTCTTGATCCATTCACCCTTCCCTCATAGTTTATTTTACAGTTTGATTCAATTATATTATATGAATAAACCCCCTTAATGTACTTAACAACAGAATTGGAAGGGACCTTGGAGGTCTTCTAGTCCAACCCCCTGCTCAGGCAGGAATCCCTATACCAGTGGTTCTCAACCTGTGGGTCGGGACCCCTTTGGGGGTCAAACAACCCTTTCACAGGGGTCGCCTAAGAACATCAGAAAAAACATATTTCCGATGGTCTTAGGAACCGAAACACCGCACCTCTATCTGTCTCCGGGCAAGTCTAATAGGTCCTATTTCCAAGTAGGCGCTGTAGACTGATTTTCATTAGATGTGGGTCATGGCACTTGTGAGAAAGATTGAGGAAACACCTGCCTTTCAGGTGTTTACATTACGATTCATAATCGTAACAAAATTACACTTATGAAGTAGCAACGAAAATTATTTTATGGTTTGGGGTCACCACAGCATGAGGAACTGTATTAAAAAGTCGCAGCATTACGAAGGTTGAGAACCACTGCCCTATACCATTTCAGACAAATGGTTGTCCAATCTCTTCTTAAAAACTTCCAGTGTTGGAGCATTCACTATTTCTGGAGGCAAGACATTCCACTGATTAATTGTTCTCACTGTCAGGAAATATCTCCTTAGTTCTAGGTTGCTTCTCTTCTTGATTAAGCAATGAGGTCATATAATGTCACATTTTATAACCACCTTGCTTAACAGTGAAAATTCTAGTCCCAATTGCCATTGTAATCTGAGGACTATATATAATTATTTTCAGAAACCTGTATATATTTGCAGATAACCCAACCCTTAAATTTTTAACTAAAATACAATGAAAAATGGTCACCTGTGATTAAGCCAATGTGAAAATTAAAACATGAAAATTTCATCCACGTGTGACACATTTTTCAATTGCTAGTCTTTTGGTTGCCTTTTTTCTTTATTCTCATGAGGATCTCCCCCTTTTTATACGCAGGCCCACAATTTTAAGAAAGTATAGGCCTCCCCCAAAATATCCACCCATTTGTCTTTGCATATCTTGTCACAGAAACTGATCATCGATGAGAAGAAATACTATCTCTTTGGGAGAAACCCTGACCTTTGCGACTTCACCATAGATCACCAGTCATGCTCTCGGGTCCATGCTGCTTTGGTCTACCATAAACATCTGAAGAGAGTTTTTCTTATAGACCTGAACAGCAGTAAGTTGATAAACAATGTCCAAGGCATCCTGATGGAGTGTGGAAGTGTTTTTAAAGTAACTAGATAGCACGGGGCACTGGTTAAGAGGGAGGAACACACTAAAATTAAGGAAAGAGACTGCTTTAAGTAATATTTTAGTAACATGATTAGTATTTGTTGCTTTTCCTCTCCTTATTCTAAAATGCATAGCACATGGCACGTTTTTGGGCCATATTCGTTTGGAGCCTCATAAGCCGCAACAGATTCCCATTGATTCCACGGTTTCCTTTGGCGCCTCCACGCGGGCGTACACCTTGAGAGAAAAGCCTCAGACATTGCCCTCGGCAGTGAAAGGAGATGAGAAGATGACCAGCGAAGACGACGAACTCAAGGGCTTGCTTGGTCTGCCAGAGGAAGAAACAGAGTTAGATGTGAGCACAGTGTTTCACCTGCATTGTGGTACCCATGTTGCATATCTACTTTATGAAGGGGAGAGTGACCTTTTGGGCTGAACTGTGGCTTGGCACTAGCACCTGGGTACAGCTGTATTATCCTTAAAATTTGCTGTTGTGGCCCCAGGCAAGACTAGTAGCGACCAAATTTTTTCAACCAGATTCTTATTGTTTGTTTTAGCGGGGGATATCTTCTTTAGTGGGCTAAGCCAAGAACTGTTCAAATTTGCTCTAATCCCCTATTGAAGTTTCCTCTTGATTAGGGTCTAAATGCCTTGTAGTCCCAATCAAAAAGTGGGGCTGACATTTTCAAAATTACATTTTGGTGACAGGTTTTAAGAGAGAGAATGGACGCCTAAAGCTTTGCCATATCAGAAACCCCAGTATTCTTCCAAAAAACTTGGCCAGGATTTTTTTCCCCAAAGGTTTACAATGCCTCTTTTTCCCCCACAGGAGGATAAAGTTCTATCTGTTCCAGAGATATCATAAGATTACTGCCACAACAGCATACAAAATTATAGCACAGTTTCCATCGCCCCAAATTGTTAATCCTTTAATTTGTGCTGCAAAGGCAATCTCTTTCTCTTTGATATCTTAGAACCTGACAGAGTTCAATACAGCCCATAACAAGAGGATTTCCACATTGACAATAGAAGAAGGGAATTTGGATATCCAGAGACCAAAAAGAAAACGAAAGAACTCAAGAGTAACATTCAGTGATGACGATGAAATCATTAATCCAGGTGAGTAATGTGGGCCAGGAATAAGCAACCTAGTCCCCTTCTGATGGTTGGAATTGCAACTCATCCCTTCTGGCTATCATGGTCAAGAGTTGCAGTCATAGTGCAAAACATCTGGAGGGTACCCCATCACCAATCCCTGTGGACCCATAGATTGTTCCTAAAGAACGCTGCCTGCCTTGTTACTTGCATGCAAGTAAGTATCAATATATAGATACTTTCCTAAAAAAAGATAATTAACAGTAATGCCTTTCCTTTTGGAAAGAGTTGGATTAAATTCTTTCAGTGCTAAATATACTCCTGAGATTCCATTTATGATTAACTGCTGTACTTCAATCTCTCTCACTCCTACAGAGGACGTGGATCCTTCCGTTGGGCGTTTCAGAAACATGGTACAGACTGCAGTAGTTCCAGTGAAGGTATGTAACTAAATTGAAAAATATAGCTGATATGGCTCTTTGTTAAAATAATATGGGCATAGTCTAAACACTCTGATTCTTATTACTGCTAAATCAGAACAGGTATACTGTCAGTATCAGAACTTGCATTCGGATCCTAATTACATTTTTCCCAGTGGACTATGTTGCCAATTAGATTATATTTAATTTTTGCCAAGGACAGAAATATGTATAAGATTAGGTTTTGATAGAACAAAAGAAGAATTGAATTCATCAACAATCATCTTTTGTTCCACAAAGTGAAAAATAACAGATATAATACAAAAGTCATCCAGATGAAAAGCTTCTGAATTCCATTTTATATAACAACCATTTTCTCTGGTTACTAGACTGCAGAAACACAGATGATTGCCCTTTCTTCCTTCCTTTTCTGCATAGCCAGGAAGCAGTTTTAATCAAGATTCATTTCCATAGTTCATAGCTTGCTTTGACATGCAAATTAAGAAGTATTTCTTCAGTAATGGTCAGAAATTCAACTCTACCCATGCAGCACTGAACACAAGGTTACTTTAAAGAAGAAATAGATTCACGCAGAACCAAATTCTGAGCGGTGATTTAAAATAGTTCCCTGTGAGGTTTTAGCTGCTAGGATACAACTGTGAGAGAATAAGCTTAGATCTGACTTGATAAAAACGGAAAGTGCAGGGAACTGAAATGCATGACCTAATTCTGTTTTTAACCCTGCTAACAATGAGAGGTTGGTATTTTGAAGTGAAAAATTGTCAGGCCCAAAACCAAGAATAACATGTGCTAATTGTTTCTTATTGTTCATATCTATAGAAAAAAACTCTTGTCAGTCTGAAGACTCTCGGGGATGTCCAACCCTGGCAATATTTAAGATTCGTTGGGCTTCAAATCCCAGAATTCCTCAGCCAGCCATGGGAATCCACAAGTCTTAAAGTTGCCAAGTTTGGACATCCCTGGTCTATAGTACACTCTTGGGGGGGTGGCATGCACCCCTCTCCCTTCTGCAGATCCACCTCACAAAAGCTTAGATTCTGCTAAATGTCTTTGCATTTGGGGCCTGTTTTAATTCCGTGTGTTTTGTTTCCCGACAGAAGAAGCGGATGGACAATTCTGGCTCCCTGGCTGTGGATGAGGCTGCAACACGTCGCATGCAGAACTTTCCCTACAGTGGAGGACTGTATGGAGGCTTGCCTCCCACCCACAATGAGGCAGGCGCCCAGACCCACACCATTCACGGCACAGCGCTCATTGGGGGGTTACCAATGCCCTATCCTAATCTTGCCCCAGATGTGGACTTGACTCCGGTTGCCCCCTCCACTGTTGCCATGAACCCAG
This sequence comes from Grayia smithii, assembly GCA_032468115.1. NCBI lineage: Eukaryota > Metazoa > Chordata > Lepidosauria > Squamata > Grayiidae > Grayia > Grayia smithii. The sequence continues at coordinate 23,130 of JANHFM010006052.1, read as the reverse complement.
CTCCCAACCCTGCTGTCTTTAATCCCGAAGTTGTGAATGAGCCCAAGAAAAAGAAATACGCAAAAGAAGCTTGGCCGGGCAAGAAGCCGACCCCTTCTCTCTTGATCTGAAGAGCCAAACTGAGTCTGTTCCGGGAGGCAGGAGCCAGAAGCCAGGCGGGGAAGGGGGAACTGTATAAATGCAGCCACAACTCTCAGACTTGGGGTCATAGCCAGATTTTGGGGGGGCTTGACTCCCTTACACAACCAACCTTCAGAAGAGTTCAAAAGGTGTCTAAGAAATGAAATGCAAAAATATATCTCTCACTGCCTGTGGAACCACATTGCCTGGCAGGTTCTTTTTCATTTACCCAGACATTACAGTGGCCCAGTTACTTTGATTCTGGCATTATTCGTGCATTTAAGGGTCACTGGTCCTTGTGTATATGTTGCAGCTGTAGAAACGGCAGGTGGTTTGCTGCTGATAGTGTCCCAGTTCTTTTTTTTCTTTTTTGGGGGGGTCAGCTGGTCTCAAAGGAAACCCCCAGCCACAGTAGAATTTCTTGACACTTCCATAGTATTTTGACATGAACATCAGTAATTGTTTTAATTTAAGTCAAATACCATGTGTTGCTTTTGTATCTCAGGATTATGAAGTGCTTTTAGTCTAGGTAGAATCTTTTGCATTTGCAAGGTAAACTACCATCATCATCTTGGTGACTACAAACCAAATGAAATGGTCATGGAATTAATTTGCTTTTTGACATTCTTGATTGGAACCACTGAGAGAAGATTATGACCATTTCAGATTTAGTAAAACTAGATTTAGTAACAGAACAAGACATACCCAATAGCCACATTTAACTACTGGTAGTTAAATGGTAATAAAGTACCATTTAACTACTGGTACTGGACCAGGGAGTAAAACATTCAGCAATAATCTTGTATGATTTTCAGGTAGTATATTAATTAAGATTAATGGCAATTAATGCGATTTCCCCAAGCAGTTCCTTAATGGGGTAACCCTGAAGTTGAGCCCAAGAATGGTCAGCCAGTTCTCACATCAAACTGCACATTTTAAAATCATTGCTTAAACTCAGCTCCATCATTCTGCAGTTAGTTTCTTTTTAACTAAACAAAAAAGATTTTAAGATAGTCATTCCTGTTCCAAATATTTGGAGCAAGACTTTGCCATTGATTTCAATGTATGAACTGTGTATCCCCAAATAGCTATTAAATTGGAGGTATATTGTCCCACATGATGTTCTAGAGACTCTCAAGACTGCAAGCTAGTGATCATCATTGTTCTTGATTCTGGGTATTTAGGGGCACTTCACAATCCTTTGTAGCACAATAATGGGCAGGTGTCATATCATATGTTCAAGCACTTGGTCTAGTAGATTTCATCCATGACTTACTTTCTCCAATTAAAATTGGTGATGTTTATTAAAATTGAGCCGAGATAGAAGATGGTTGTCATTTTGGAAATTTTGCAGTTATCCAAAACTGCACCTCCCCACAAAAGTATATCAGATAACTTACCGGTAGCTATTGGGGCCAAAATAGTTCCTTGTATTAGTTGTCTCTGCCCAACCTCAACAACTGCTCCCCCTGTGGTATATTGGATTATATCATATTGGAGTCTATAGTAGATAGTTCTGAACTGTCTGGTTTTGTTTCATTTTATATGATAGGCCTCTTTAAAATGCAATTTTAAAAAAATTATGTTAGGTAACATAATTCTTGGAAGAAATTGCTAATGACTAGTGAACTTTGTGTCCTGTACTCCAAATCCTCTCATTTCATTTGCAATTTTATCTCTGGATTATTAATTTTCCCAAGGCTGTGGAATGATATTCCTTAATTTGTGAGGGTACCTGTTCAAGATGCAATGAATTGAAAACACTTGAACTTTTCCTTGCTTGATTTTAAAGTAAGATTTAAGAAAAAGTAGTTGGTTCTTGCAAAATACACCTCCTGGGAATTTACTATGTGGTAGCATTGGCCCTGACCTCCCTGGGTTAGTATAAACTTGTCTTTTCAGTTCTTTAAAGCCAAGCTTGGCTGAAATTGGGGCAGGGAGGGGAGGGATTAAGTGTGTGGGGCTCTGTACAGACATTTGTACATTTGTGTAATAGGCCTTTTCACACTGTTGAGCTTTTTATCTGTAACCTTTATTACACTGTAAATTAAATGATTGTTTTGCCAAATGGAGAGTTTAACGTGTATTCCCAGATTTCACGGTAAAAATTACCCTGCTTAATTTTCATTCCGTCCTCAATATTTTTTAACCTTGCTCATTCTTTTAACAAGAATATTCAAAGCGGTATACAATGTTTTTAAAATCATAAAATGAATACGAAAGAGTTTTGTGGGATGACAGTCTGTTGTGCTAATGCTTCCAAGACGCTTTCAAATGGAATGGAATGGTGATATTCCCATGCTGTTCTTTGTCACTGATATTGAATGCATACAGGTAATCTCGTCAGGTAGTCCTCGTTTAACAACCATTCAGTTACTACGTGATGAATAAGTAACTTTACAACCAATCCTTACTACGTGACGAATAAGTAACTTTACAACCAATTCTTGCATTTACCAATGTGTAGAACAAAGAAAAGCTGAAGTAAGATCATAGGCAGAGTCATGGTTTAACTTAGTGACTGCTTCACCTAATGATTTACCAGTGGCAACTGTCACTAAATGAGGACTACCTTTATTATTAATTCTGAGGATTGCTTAAAGCCATTGAGACAAGACTGGTAATTCCATGGACTGTTCAAGCCTATCTTTAAATTACATTGACAACATTCACTATTCTGGATGGTAGTGAATTTGTTTAAGCTATGTTGTGTAAATGGTACCTTCTCTCCGCGTTTAGCTTCAGGATTATAAAAGTACAGTACCCACGTTTTTAGTAACATGATGCATTTATACTTCTCTTTCCTGTCCACTTATCTTTTTTCTCAACTAGAGTACTAATTCTGTTGTTCCTTGGGGAAAGAAAGCCGTTACATTCCTTTAATCGTTGCCAGTTTTTTTCAGGTCTACAATACCATTATAGTTCATGTTTACAGACATGAATTATATGCAGTATTCTAAGCGTGATTGTACTGAAAATTTGTATTAAAGAAACGGGCCATAATATTGATGAATCATTGTGTCAGAATGTAAACGCTATATGGATCTTCATAGCAGTATTTTTCCAGGAAGTCTAAAAAAGGATTATTTTGGATTAAATCCCTCTTTGAATTATTCTTTTCCGGCCGTACATCTGCATCTCTTCTCTTCGGATATGCACCACTAGAACGTTCTATCCATGCAGGATCCCCATCAGCCAAAATAAACTAAGAGAGAGATAAAGTCATATTTTATTTCCACTTACTGGTAAAAGTGTTGTGTTTTGGTAGTCTGCTTCAAAGTGCTCTGGTGATATGAAATTGGAACAAATGTAATGTATGGAGAAGTACTTGAATGCCAGATGTTAAATCTTGCTTCAAAAAGAAAATGATAGTTCATAAAGGGCAGGAAACATTCTACGTTTTCCAAGTGGGATACCAATTTTAATTAATAAGTCTGCTGGTAAAGGTAATTCAATACCAGAGGATTTTTTTTTGAGGGGGGGTGGAATCTCTCCTAAAGGTAAAGGACAAGGGCAAACCAAGAGAGGTAGAATGCAAAAGTATTACAGAGAAATTATTTAAAATCTGAGCCAACCCAAGATACTTCACACAGCTGCAGATGAGGTGCATATATATATATATATATATATCAGTAATTGCCAGATCTGAAACCAAAAATAGCACATGGGCACATTCCCAACTAAATTCTTTTATTGTTTTCACACCTGTAAACAGAACCTTGCCAGACTAAGCAGTCTTATCTGCATCTATCATATATTCTGTGAACTATTAGGGAGGGATTGTCTTCAGCCTCTTTGTCTCAACACCTCCTATCCAAACTCTTGCCCTTTTCTACTCTGGACTGCAACCCCTCCGTTCTCTGCATCCATCTCCTTGCTACATTCCATCACAATAGACTCAAATGTGGAGTTAGAACAGGACAATCCATTGTCATTCATGGAACCTCAGAGTGACTTGGGACGAATCATTTAATTCAATTTTCCTCACAGAGTGGTTACTGAGGACATGTGAGAAATATGAGAGGTAAATATGTTGTTTGGAAGTGAGGTAGGGTTTAAATTTAAGAAATAAATAGTGGTCTGAAAAAACAATTTGATTTAAAAAAAAAAACTATCATCCATTTATGAGAATTGGGAAACTTAAAACAGAACATGTGTTTTAAAAGGCACAACCATACAAAATCAAAAATTCTTTTATCATTTAATCCCTGGGATATATCCTGCCCAGGAATTTAAAAAATGGCATTTTGGCCTTGCAATTCTAACCAAGCTTTTACATTATTCTTTTAACATATTTTTGAGACTAATTACACAAGGATATTTTCAGAACAGCAAGCTTTTATTATATTTTTTACATGTATTAGATGTCAGCATTATCATCTTAATTTTCACAAATGTTTATTCTCAGCCAGAATTCGAGTATGTAAACTACATTAGTGTCTCTGTACATGCTTCTAATCTATAATTACTGTACGAATAATCAAATCAAGATTCCAGGATATGTGTTAATTCTGCTCCTGAATTTAACATAAAACTGTTAAACTAAGAATAAATCTTAACCTACTGTTTGCAATGAAAGAATCCATCCCCAAATTAAATTATATAGTTATGTGTGTAAGTACGATTTCTGAGTTAGGCAAAATCCAATATTGTGCAAAGATGCATAATGTAATTATACAAAGCTATGGGGGCTTCAGGTGTACAAAATTGCATAGTAAAATATATAGCTGGAGCAAAGTTTAAACGTTTTCACATTCCCAAGTTTTTGTGAAATGCAAAGCATCCTAGATTGAATATCTACTGCGAATAAACTACTGCTGTATCAGTAAAAAAATACTTTTTCAAAGGATGATTCCATTTACAAAAGAAAGGCACAAAAGCTAAGAGTCTTAAACCATGGCAGTCCCTCCTTCACAAAGCAGCTAGACCAGTGTTTCTCAACCTTGGCTGCTGGAAGATGTGTGGACTTTAATTCCCAGAATTCTCCAGCCAGCAGAGCTGGCTGGGGAATTCTGGGGGTTGAAG